>NCQT01061540.1:20709-31761 GCA_002740465.1 Stenocereus thurberi
TTAAGGGGCATGTCGTGAAGGATAGCCTTTGTTCAGAATCACTCCTCAAAGTTGTTCTGGCTAGCTCCAAGACTGGTGATGGAGCTAGCTTGGGTGCACCAGACTAAGCGCAATGCTTGTTGCTTCGGCACTTGTTGCGCTTTAGGTTCTTGTTCGCCTTCTTGGTAAGCGATTTGTCGATTTTAGGGGCGAGCTTGCTTGCCCTTTCGAGGCTTCACAGTGGTTCTATGGAATTTGACAGTGTAAACTCGGCAAGGATGGATCGTGGCCCAATAGTGAAAACCACCTGCACATTCTTCCTTGCCTGGAACATACCGCGTTTGATCATGAAGGTGACGTGAAGCTTGTTGAAGTTGATGGTGACTTGAGGTGCCATTATTCCTCTGTGGAAAACACACAAAACAAAAAACAAAAGAAAGAAAAATAATAACATTAGCTAACATAATCAAATTAGAGATTAAAAGGAAAGTAGGGTCCCATCAAGCGTGCCAAAAATTAATGTTGAGCAAAAATTTAGCGAATAAATTCAAATGCACAACACAACTTTCTGATGTACAAAAATATACATCAGTTTAGTTTGAGTACGACCCTATTCAAGAGGATAAACCTCTTTAATTACATCCCCCTATAGGAAAACCATCTTTTGATTCCGACTCATTCTGTTTTTATTTTCTTTCTTTTGTTTCATTTTTGCGTCAATAAGACTTTATATAATCAACGTTTATCATGTTTTTGATGTGTAGTCGAGCATATCCAAGACTTAATTATATCAGATAGTAATCGTATAGGCACCTTCTAGGAAGGGTACTATACATACACATTTTTCATCTGCAGGTGTTGGAAACTGATAATTTTGTTTAATTTGGAATTTGGGTTGCACTCACCTTTTGCCGTGAGCAGCCTCCATACCTCTTTTATAGAGAACCAAGCCAACCGTAGTTCTTTAATCTTATTTGATTTAATTTATTTTTTTTTTGGTTAGGTTAATCACCATTTGATGTGATTTTAATTATTTATGTTAGGATACACAAAAAAAACATAATTTCGATTTAATTGGTGTTTGGATTTTGAAAATCATGGCTACGTTATATTTTTAGCCACTCCAAGATTTTTTTATTTACTGACTTAGCCTTTAATTGGGGTCAGTTCATTACTTTTGTTTTTTTAACTTACAATTGTACCCGAAATTTATTTGCGGATTTCCTATGTACCCTTAATGAGATCAAATTGATGTAATCCTTGGACCAAAAATTATTTTTTTAGAATTGCATCATGGCGGGGAATTTAGTGAGCTTGTTTGTATACTTGGCTCGAGTTTTGCCCATTTTGGTGGACTCTAAAAATGAGAAAGACATGATGGTTCTTAGCAGTTTGGTTTTCGGTTTGCTTTTTTTTTTTTTTTGGTTATGTAATGTGTAACCAAGGGTTGTAGAATTATTATTTGGTCTTTTGTGAAAGAGGGAGCAACGAATAATGATTTTTGGTCCATTTCTTGGACATGGAAATTTGAGGGGGTCGGTTTCTATTTTGTAAGGCTTGGTTTTTCTCCGTTTTAAGCAGGTAAGTGCAATCAACTCGAAAAAATTAAATTTTTGTGAAGATGGAGGGTCTTGGTTTAAGCCCGTTTGAGGACCTCAATTTAGACTGAACCCGACAATTTTATATCGAACTTCCTCGTATCCTTATTGAAATCAAGTCACCGTATTTCTGGTCGATATTAAACATATATTTTTTTTTAATTTTTCTCTTTACAGATTTTGGTTAAGGAGATGCATACCAAAGCCATTTCAATTTATCGTAAACCAATTAATAAGAGGATGACACTGTACTCATTTTTTGTATTGCTAAAATTAACAACATTGACGTCATAAGTATCAGCTTTTAATCCATTTATGCTTGGCTTCCTTTTTTATTCAGCACGCTAGAATACTCAAATTAATCCTTTAACTACATATTGGAGTTGTATATCCAAATTAATTGAATATTCCCCTCCTCCCTTTTATTTTCTTTACTATGAGAATCACACATGAGGTTCAACCAAAGTGGTATTGTTTTATTGGCAAGTAAATGCTTAAGCCGACCCAGTCGAAATGAAATTATTGCCAACTATTAGAATTGTTTATTTGCTTTGATTGAATCAATCAATTTTTTTATATACTTAGCCACAAACTAGAATTTGGAATTAAGTGGATAAGGCATATCCTCACAAGATTATGCTATCTTTCTACTAGAATCATACTTCTAGTCATCCTTCTCTATTATTGAGTTTTAGTTTATAAATACTACCCCCATTTTTTTTCTTACTTCCATTTTTTAATCGACGTAGTATCCCCTTCCTTCACAGGAGAGACATTGATGCCCCTTGAAAGAAAAGAAAATAATCCATCAGACTTAATTAAAGTCTGTGCATTTTGCAAATTGATAGACTATTTTCCTCTTGCCTCTCTCCTATTTTGTCTTTTAGTGCTTTAAATATGTTTGCAGGGTCTTGGATAAATTTATGTAAGTTACAGACCATGAATCACTGTCACATAGCCCATTGTACTATCTTTTAAAAATAAAATAATAAAGCATAAATTGTGTTTTTAACCACCATTTTGGGATAATGAACCTTGGAGCTCTACTCTTGATTTACTCACAGTGGGCTTTTAACTTTGTTCAAATAGAGAGACTCTTTTTTTTGTTTCAAGACCTATGTTTTTTTTTTTTTTTTTTTTTTTTTTTTTTTTTTTTGGGGGGAGGCCTAGATCTACATTGGAGGAGTAAAATTATAGCCAAAGACAAATAATGAAGTCTTTGTTCAATTATATCTCAGTACCCATGGACTCACTAGTTGCATAAAAAATTTTCTTTTTTAAGGTCCAACAGGACATTAGAATCCGACAGGATCCAGGAGCTTTATAGTTCTGGTAGGAACTAGGATCCAGTATTATCCGTAATTTAATGATTTCAACAAGAATCGGGTTCATGTAGAATCCGCTTTCCTTTGGCAAGAACTGGGGATTGCGAAAGAAAAAAAAATCCATAATCTTGCTGGGAACTTAAATCAAATTCATTCTTCTACAGTTGAAATTTTGAACTTTTCGCAACATGGTGGGCTTGTTATTGTTTTGATTAGCCATGACTAACATTAAAACAAAGTGGAGGAAGGTTGTGGGAATGAGATGACAAGATATTACTTTAAGCTTTATTTTAGTCTCTTCTTATCTTTGAATTTCAACTTGAACTCAGTGTTGTTGGAGGAAGACTGCTTTTCCTTCTGTATATGTTTCTTCGTTCTTCTCTTCTGTATTCCGTTTCTCTCAGTCTGTCTCCTCTTTTTTCCTCTTTTTTTTTTTTTTTTTTTTTTTGCTTCACCTCCCCTTTTTTTTTTAAAAAAAAAAAAACCTTCCTCTATTTTCCTCTCCTACTTTTATAGTAGAAGACCACTCAGCAGTTGTAAGGCAGATGATGGGAATGAGGGGTACCCACTACCCCTCTTATTCCTCTCTACAACTACCCTAGATAAAAAAACAAAAAAAGGAAAATGGTGTTTGATCATTGTGCAATTAAATGGAAGTTGGTTTTTTTTTTTTTTTTAAGTTTTGATGATGCCAGTATAGGCAGAACATCACGTGGCCATGTTCCACAATTATCACTTTGTATTTCTATACTTTTTTATGTGCATTTTCTACTTGGGTTGAGATTAGTTAGGCTAGACATAGATACTTGCAAGGTTTTATTGGCTTGTGTCCAAGTTATGGCACCATTTTTTTAAATAAAAAAATGGACCCATACCAAATCTATCGACATTAATTTTTACTTAAACTTATTCAAAATTATACATTCAACACTAACTACAGTATCAAACATGTAATCATACATTTACAATTCATGGAAATAATCATGGTTAACACATCAATCGCACATTTCCAACCAATTTACACACATAAGCGGATCATGATGCAACCTATGGCTCTAATACCACCAAATGTAACATCCCTCCTTCTAAAGGAGGAATATTACATCATCAGGACTTCGTTACAGAATCCTTAAGGCTAAGTTAGAGGTTAAAATGTTTCTCAAAGAGCTCAAGACACAATAAGGAACAAGAAAATTTTTCTTTCCTTAAAGAAAAATGTTAGGCCCTGCTTGTAAAGTTGCGCTAAGCAAGAATTAAAACAAGTGAAGCTGTAAAACACCAGCGACAATGATTATATCACTTACTCCCCGAGCTACTCACTCGGACTACACATCGCCGAATAAAAATCGAATACTAAACGGGTTCAAAGAAATGACAGGCCTCTACGGGTCATACACCCGGATATCCATTAACCTTTATCTCACTTAACAGAATCGAACAACTTGTTTGGGGATGGGATAGGTGGCGTTGACCCTAAGGAGGCAAACGGAGCCAATCTATTAATACATTATAGCATCACAAGTCCAAAAGATAAAGCTTCTTATCAACCAAATTATAAGAGGAGCATTAAAACAAAATAAGGTGATGCATCAACGTTCCCTAACATGTAATAACCCGTAAGAGAATTGCTCTCCATGAACACAGAACTTACTCTGAACCTAGAAAAGGAGGGAAAAGAGGGGATGAGCAAACCACATGCTCAGTGAATAACTAACACCCTTAAAACCAAACACCTTTGTATGCCATACATTACTTAATCGCACTCAAATAATAAGAACATAATAGTAGTGAAGGATAAGAAATCACTTTTTGCAACTTTCAATAGAATGAAACTGAAATCTTTTTTAAAGCACTATCTGGGGTTAAAACCCATAGAAATTTACAACACTTCACTTAATGGATTTAAAATTAATTCTCAGGGCATTTATTGGTTGCTAGTCCTTAGTTTCTTCTCAATACAGGTGAGATGCATACCTGTTAGTCACTTAGATTTCTGGACACACTTAAGTCTATAATGTACTTTACCCTCGTCAGGATAATATTAACCTGCAACGTAAAAATTAATCTCTAGAAACCCATAATGTATTGGGAATCTCTTGGCCTAGAACGCATAGGCTACAAAATTCATTAGAACCCAGCTATAATGCACGCTCTTCTGCTTATTCTCAACAACAAAGTGTTTTCACATGAACACTATTTTCACAAGCACAATCTCTTTTTAAAACTTTAACCACTAGACCCATCTTATTTAGAAAACGAAGAAATTATTAAAACATGGTGAGCATTCCATCAACACTTAGGTCAGGACAACATGAACACCATTCATAAACACCAAATACATATTTTGGAATAATTCACTTTATAAAACAAATTCACTCACATTGAACATAGAATCATCATCTTGACCAAGCATCCAACATAAGTCGTAAGTCATTGTCAAAAAATAACAATTCTTCACTTAACAAAACATCTTAAATAATAAGGAGGCTATAAAATTCATAAAACATTAACAGGACTAATGATCAATTACCACAATCAAGAGAACTTCCAAAAGTCTTCGAGCATAATTTACGGCCTCAAAGATCACTTTCTTGCAACATGAACATTAGTAATACTAAACTAAAATATCTCTTGAGTTTAAGACGCTGGACTTAGGACCTATATCAAAGGCTTTCCAGTACTTACTATTAACATTATACTTTCAATAACCAAGATCTAACCCAAGCCTTAAAAATATATTTAGCATATGTAAAATCCTCTCTTTCTTTATTAATCTCCATCAAATTTCTCTTTCCTTGCTTTCCTTATTTTTTTCCCCCTAAATTAACCCTCTACTATCTTATTCAACAGACTCACATGCCTTAATCCAAAACCGCCAAAATTGTGGTCCCAACACCCCTCTTTAAACATTTTTTTCCCCACACAAATCCAACAATTTTCATATATATACATCACGATTGGTCACCGAAAACATGGATCTACCTATTTAATCATAAATTCTCTTCCAACATTAACACATCCAATAACTTCCAAAATTCACCAAATTCTAACTATCAATATTATAATTTCTTTTCACTCTAAAATTTCATAAATCAACTGAATAACTCTAAATTCTACTCATGAACTCTAACATTCAACGTAAACCCAAAATCAATTTAATTTCAAATTAGTGTAATTTAGGGAGTAGGGGACCCACTTGGAAGATTGTGTTCAATGGCTAGAATGCAAGAGTAAGTGATGATCCTCCTACTCAAGCTTTTTATCTTCTTTCTCTTCCTCTTTCCCTTCTTTCCTATCTTCTTTCCTCTCTTTTTTCTCTCTTTTCCCTTGCTATGATGTGGTGACTGTGTGTCTTGTGTGTGTGATGTTGTGACTATGTGTGTGCATGAATTGTGATTAAACCCTCCCACTTTTCCCTGATTGTTGCTGTGTGCTGCCCCTAACCATTTGCCCTTTCCTTTTTTTTCAAAAGCTAGGAACTCATGTGGTGAAACCTTAACCACATAAATCATTTCTGCTTTTGTTTTTCCCTAGCCAATAATATAGCTAACAAATACTACCCACAATTAGGTTTGAACCAATTCAACTAATATTGACACAATTTAGGCAATATATATAAAACTTAAATCACAAAAATCAAAATGATCAACTAAACCAAAGTTTGTTATGAGCATCTAATTACCTAAAATGAAGCTCCACATAAACATAAAATTTAGCGAATAAAATGACGTAATTAAACTAAACCATGTAATCAACTAAACTAAATTTCAGGGACCTTACAGTATGTTAAGAGAACAACTGGAGGATTATATTTATTACTCTGTGAGTTAATGACATACTTCTGGCTATGAAAAACTTTAAGATGAAGGACATTAGTGAAGCTAGGCATGTCCTAAGCGTGGATACAGTCAGAAGCCTTTCCAAGAACCTTTTAGGTTTGTGACAGGAAGTGTGCATTTAAAAGGTCTTGAAATTCTCTCAAACACTTAATTCTAAACTCATAGATAATCGGAAGTCATTCCAAGAAGCTCTTGGGTTTGTGCCAGGAAGTGTGCATCAAAAACAGATTATGAAAAAAGAGAATGAGCAATGGTCCTTAGACTAGTGCTATAGGAAGTTCAATATATGTCATGCTACGTGCACTACTTGATATTTGCTTTACGATTAGTTTAATAAATTGTTACCTAAGTAAGTCAGCACCTGCTCACTAACTAGCTGTTAAAAAGAGCTATGCACCACCTCTATGGTACAACTAACTTGTTCCTTTGCTATCAAGGTAAGGACCAACGATTGAGGGGATACTCGGATGCTGATTAGGGTGTTGACCTAGATAAGTCTTAATCAACCTCAGGATATATTTTCACCCCAAGTGGGGAGCCATATCATATTGTTGTAAGAAGTGAAACTGCATATCACTGTGAACTATGAAGGAAAAGTATGTTGCTTGTTACCATAGAGAGAAAAAAGGGCATTGTCATTAGGAATACATACACTAACAAGATGATTGTGTTTCTTTAACTAAACCTATTCCTAGTGATGTGTTCAAAGCTCATATGTTTGAGTCTTGAAATTCCTAGGGTCTAGTCCTTGCATGTATCTTGTTATGTGATGGACATGTTTCTTTTATAATGAGCATAATGCTCATGATTTATTATCCTATATTAAGCATATTGAAATGTCAGAAGCTTTTGATTAGGCTAGTCACACATGCATTCACCCTGCCTCTTGAGTAGCTGGCATGATGAGACTGAATCATATTGCTACTAGGCGTGCAATAGTAATCCATCATACTAGTAGTGTATGAATGACAAATTATAGTTGCCTTAGTAAGTCCAGATGAGATGCGAAGAACTCGAATATGAAATGTCTCATTTCATATTAAAGCCTTAAAAATCGAATCTTGAGTGTCAAAATTAATATTTAGTATATTAATCTAGTGACTTGGGGTAGATTTTTAGGTAAAATTTGGACTGGTGATTTACATGGCATACATATTGACATGCCTAGCAAAGTAGGAGCTATGTCATAACACACATTTCATATTGCATATACTTTCAAAACGACCTATACATAGAGTGACAATTGACTTCTCTATCTCTTGTCATTGTGTGACTCTATGAACGATGACTTCAACTTAAAGCTATGATATGAAGGTGAAGCTTGATGATGCTACCTTAATGTATTTCTTAAGGAACATGATGTACACGGTTTAGCTAAGAACCGGTTAGGAAAGTAGTTAAATTGAGATGAAATGTTATGAATGTTTAAGAAAAAATCTATTCATCTTGACCATATCATCGCAGGTGATTATATTAAGTATATAACGATACGATATATAGCATGGCATAAAGAGATTAGGTATGCCATTGATGATGCTTAGATGATTTGGAACATCGTATTTCGTGAAACTATTATGTCAGTCAGTTGGTGACATAGTATAACGCTATGGGTTACTTTTTGGTTGCACATTTCATTCCTAGTATGAAGCGTGAAGAGTTATGATTCATGGACAGATATATGATTTATGTTTTATGTTACTAAGTAGGAGCTGTTGGCTGACCCTAGTAATATAGGGTTAGGTAATCACTTGTGCCACCTAAGTGATAGCGACTAATATAACCTAAATTTATATATTTAGGAAATTAATTTGTATCAGTTACATTAACCCTAAAATAGAACCTCTCGTCTCTCCCTCTCTCTCACGGCTGCCTCACTATCAATTGAGGTTTCAGATATGGGATGTAGCATTCACGGTGAATTTGGTAGCCACCCTTTGATGTTGATTAGGAAACTAATTTCACACTAAAGGTCAGTCCTTTTATCTTCCTATAGGGATGAAGGCTTAAGGCATAAAGATCAATGTTGTTAGTATATGATTGGCCTTCTCACTCAAAGCTGCTATCTAATTTAGCGATAGGTCTCTTCAATTCTTGACGGGCAATGTAAAAGAATTCCCTTGTTTGAGGTAGAGGTTGACATAAATCAAAGATCAGAAGATACGTCTAACTCATATAGCCCTAATTTTCAAATACAAATTGGTATTGATTAAAATAAAATGAATCTTGATGTGGTTAGCCATCAACCATGTAAGACGTCATGCATATCAGGAACGTAAGATTGAGGATAATCAAATGAGAGTTACTCTTTAGGTCAAGCATAAACAACCCAATAATGCACGGAAAAGAGTCGCCCACCTCACGAGACCGATTAGTAGCATGACAGTCAGTGTCCAAGTGCTGATCAACCTTAGGACGACCTACCTTCTTACCATACCACTGGCTTGCAATGTGGCAATCTTCATAACTACATGATGATTAAGGCCTTAGAGTACTAATGGAGACCATGAATACTTCCATCAATAGCAAATTCAGAAAGTTTTCTTTATGGTGTCCGTCAACAATGAACCTTTACACATTTTAACAAATAAGTTAAACAACATAAAGAAAAATGAGAACAAAATTTTACATGGGTTCACAAATCGGTTCAAATGCATAAATACTATGGCCTTGCTGAGCTCATGTTATCCTACAATTAGTACTTAAGTCCTTAGATTCCTACCCCAATCATAAGAACCTCGTAACTGTTTCCCCATTTTTTCGGTTACCACTCCGTTTTTTCCCCTCTCGAAAGATCCATCCTATCACCCAATGGCATACACTTCATGTAAATAAAATTAGATTTGGAGCACAAAAATCATAGAGTAGTTTGCACTGGTGGCTACGGTATACTGGTACAACTTCATATCATTAATCATAGACTATTCTAGCTTGGCTTGATTATTAAAAGAACATCTTCACAGATGCTTCAATGACCTTCTTACTTCATTAGTGCTTCCAAATGCTAATTACATTTTAATTTGCAATGTATCTTGAAATCCTTGCTCCACTCATCATCACTATATCCACAAAGCTACATTTAATTGATATCCATCGAAGCATCACCATGACTTCATTATCAGAGTGATTCATCTTTGATAGCTTGGATTAATTAAAATTCATAATAAATATAGTGGTTGATGCCAATCTCATAAGTTAAGCAAAATTGCTATGTCTTCAATCTCTAAGTAATCTCTCTCACATTTCAATAAACCCTTATGAGCCCATTCATTCTACACGTCAATGTAAACCTTCCTTGTGACTAAACCTATAATATTATCTAAAATCTTATGCCTAACCTCCCTTAAGATAAATCATGTGATTCCCAACCAACCTCTCATTAATTATGTGATAGTATAACTCTCCATTGGAATAACTTCCACATATATTTTCTTATTGATAGCACACAAACAAAGAAGCTTTTCTGCAGGTTGGATACAAATTTTGAATTTTACTTTTGAACTTTCTTCTTTTTTGTCTTATTTTTCAATTTTTTAACTTATTTTGGCTTAATTTTTGTAAGCTCCTTTGCCTTCTTTATTATATGTCCTACACATTGGTATGTTTATTTATTTATTTTTCTTATGTACAACAAGATGCCTTCATATAGGAATAACTAACTTTGATCAATATCTTAACATGAAAGACAATAATTACAAATTAATAACAAATCAATTGTATGACTAAAGCTCGCTACTCACATGCTATCAATGCTCACTAATCACTATAAATCTAAAGCACTTATCAGGGCAAATTTTGAGCAAGTATTTTTTAAGTATGTGCTCACTAAATATATATTATATCTCATCAAAACATAATACAAATAGCTCCCTAAAACATTAGAGGGCAAGTGACTAAAACTTTTCAATTATGTCATTCTTATACATCTAAAAAATCTTATATTTCAGTTAGCGAAAAGATATATCTTAAAATTTTGAAAGATGAATATAACGTATTGCTCACTAAAAATATATATCATAACTCACTGAAATTTATAGTCTAGCTCACTAAGGAGAGTATTATACCTCAAATATGGACAAGACTGTACATGTGCTTACTAAAATTTTGTATTATCTTATTTGCTCACTCATTTTTTATATAAATAGTTTAGTATCGCTGATGAGTTAAATCATGTTGATTACGAAATATATTTCATCAGTCACTAAGTATCTATCATAAGTCACAAATAAATAGCATTGCTCAGTAAAAGAAATAAATCACTGGAAAATAAAATTTTCAATTTTTTGAGTTATGTCATAGCTCAATCATTTTTTG
>NCQT01061583.1:0-13089 GCA_002740465.1 Stenocereus thurberi
CATAGGCATACACATACACACACATAGGCGAGTGCCTATTTCCAGTTTAAGAGAAACTTATTTTTCTTCTATTTGTGCATAGTCTTCATACTAGGCAAGTAGGCTGTGTGGCAAGCATATTTGTGTGACATTTATACTATACAGCTGTTAAAAATATGTAGCCTCTTCCTAAGAATAGCACATGAATAGTTAGAAGGATGCGAGTACCCTAGATCATTTTTTCCTTGAGAAGATGTCTCACATTGATCTCATCAAACAATCATATTTCATATGCATAATTATAACCTGTGTGTCATAACTAGTGCAATAGTGAATAAAAATTAATGAGATTCTATGAATGATCTTCCTCTTCTCATGAGACTCTTGACCAAATTCAACTCATTTTCCTATACTTGTCCTGCCAGACCGAATCATTTATGATCCTTTGGTAACACACTTAAAAAACAAACATTGAATGGATTGAACCTGATTCGAATGGTGAGGGTGCAAATATAATGCCATAATCTTATGGGGTCTCAGACAAATATGAGCAGAGATCTCACTTATATTAACCTAGTTGTGGTCTCCTACCCACATGGTATGAAACATATGCTACGGTACTCTCTTCTTACCCATAGAACGCACGTCTTTTGGTCCTCACCCAAAATGTTATATAGATGATATTTGAACACCTTATTGTGCAAAATGATTTCCGAAGTTTACTTATTGACTTGAACTCATATCTGACCAATTTGAGGTAGATCGGTAAAATTCATTTTTACCTATATTTTGTAATGACCTTATATTATTATTAAGGCGGCATTCAATATTTTAACTTAATAGGTTCTCATAACTATCCTTATGATAATTTTACATAGAATCTTATCTCATCTCACCTTGATACTCACATCAATGGATGTGGTTACCTGTGTGAGAGGGCTTACATCAAGTCTGCCTAATACACTTTTCATGTTTAAGAATGCACAACAACCATCCATGAATAAGAATGCATACTTAGACATTCTAATAATAAGTATATGCAAAACAACTTGTTTGAATTTCACAATATTAGACAATTACTTATGAACATTCGCAAAATAGTTAGTAAACAACATGCCAGGACATAATTGCCATGTACGAAGACTATTAAGCTTTTATATGCTCAACAAGCACATTCCTTTACCAGGGCTAGCTCAATGGCTCTATAATCCTTTCCTTTGTAGGAAAGTACTTTACATTCAGTCTCTTTGTGTGCCACTATATCATTCTTAAAGTTAAACTTTACGTCTGATCCATTTAGTCTTATAATAATACTCAGCGCTGTTGGTACGTGTGATCACAACTTGTTCAAGTAAACCATTACTACATATTACTATTTGGTCCCCCAACCAAATAATCCAAGTACATTTTTAACAAAACAGACTCTCGTGCTTTTAAGGAGAGAGCCATAAACTCATCTTATAATAAGGAAAAACATGACTAAGTCTTGCCACTTTAGCACCATGGCTATGTAGGAAGCCACAGCTAGAGGCTTATTTCCTATCTAGACCTCCTATATTCAAAACCAGCATACCCTTTTTGATGCGAGTCATTGCCTATGTACCAAAGCATATAAGTAGAGGTTCCCTTTAAGCACCTAATGTCTGTATAGCCTGCCAGTATGGTAGTCTTGGACCCAGTTGATATCTATTTAAAGATACCAACTGTACTATGCATTATATCATGCATTAGACTTCTAACCACACTTAACAAAGCAAGTTCTGCTTATTAATTTCTTTCTAATAGAGTATGGACACATTTTACTATAAGGCTTCACTTTTCTTGATGTGAGTATTAATAAGGCCATAGTTGCCCGTATTAGATTATATAAAGACGTTTTGATGTCATTCTCTTTAGGGGAAAAAAAAACCCTTTGAATATTCTTTCAAAAACATTACTTTAAAAGCAATTATTACTTTACCTATATTAATCATCTCAAAGTTAGATGATGACAAGGCCTTTTGCCTTGCTTAGTAACTCTACACCATTTCTAGCAATTAGTAAGTCATCCACATATAATGACCTGACTGTGACATTGCTTTTGGACTTTGTGATATCAATCACAGTGTAGCCACTAGAGATAATCACACCATGAAAAATAATTATGCCAATCCATGAAAGAGACTTAAGGTCACAATTGACCTCACATGTCCACAAACCTCATGTTTATGACCCTTTTTAGTGAAGCTTCACTTAGATTCAGATTGATATTTTGATGCATAAACTACCAAGGGCAAGTTTGGATTACAATTTGACAATAAATGAGTTAGGATGAATTAAGTTGTTTACCCTATTCCATCTAGTTTATGTGGCCCAAGCTTAAACAAAATGGAGAAAAGAACATCAAAATGAAGAATCCACCATCATGATCTAAATCAAGTAGATGAATTGTATCAATTTTGGTCCAACAAGGCACCGGTTAAAAAGTTAAACTTTGGTCAGCTATGGTCAATACAAGTCAAACTTTGGTAAAGGGTCAAGGTCAAAGTCTAAATATCAAGGTTGGAGATAAGAAAGAATTTAGACAACTCATTATTAGCTTAGAAGCTTCTAATTTCAATTTCATATGCTTAAATTATTGTTTGAATGTGATTAGCTAGAGTAGATGCTTAAATCGTATTGGTCCACATTAACCAAATTTTTATGGGTTTATTTTTATAACTTGGGAAAGGGGACACTAATTTTTGAGGCTATAAATTAGCTTCCTTTTATCCAAGTACGAGAGACTTGATTTGAGAATAAAAGGAGTGGAAGCTAAAATGCTTTTCTCTCCCAAACGAAAATCTCTCACTTTAATTCAAATACTTGTGTATCTAGATGGTGATTGAGTTAATCCTTTAGATTAATTCTTGGTGCTTTTGCATTAGAGAATTAATTGGTGGATTGTTAGACTAAAAGGTGGCTTGAGTCTTTATCTTAGTCATATCCATTCTATTTTCTTTTTCTTCCATATTTAAAATCTACAAAACTTTTCTCATTTTTCCTTTGGTTATTCATGGCCTAGCTCGGTTCAAGGTCTTGTCGATAGATAGTTGTTAAAGTTTAATCACTCTTGTAATTAAGGGCCTTCCATACCCATCAAGTTGGTATCAAAGCAAAAAGTTTCTCCATGTACATAAGCTTCAAATCTTCAAATGCTGTCTTGGATGGTTTCTTTAGTTCTTGTCATTTTACATATTATGTTTTGAATATTTTCCTTTACACTTCTCCTTGTGATCTACCCAAGAGTCCAAGCACACTTCCACACCCAAACCAAAATCCTAAAAACTCACACTTTGATTTTATCTAAAATTTCTCTTACTTAATCTGCTTAATCAATCCTTCTTAGTCCATAATGAACCCTAAAATAGCCCAAACACAATCTCCAACCCAAATACCACTCTAAACTTTGCAACAAAAACAAAAAAATCATCAAAAACGCAAAGCGAAATTGGGCACCGATACCCCGGCTACTAGGCATGCTTGTGCAAAAATCCTACACTTTGGAATTTCGATCCAAAAATTTGGCACTACCACCACGTGCCACCCAACACTCTCCAATCACCTTCCTAGCACTTATTTTCTGCCCGTACTATCCTCAAGATGCCCGTGCTTCCCCTATTTTTTACATTTTACCCCTTCTTTTCACCTACATCCACTACAAGTATTGGTCAATAAGAAAGATGCTTCTCACTCTAGGGTATTCCTCTTAAGCACGCCCATGACATGAGGAGAAATAGAGTCATTGCTAAACTTTAAGAGCAAGTGAAATAGCTCATTAGAGAGTTGAAACAAGTGAAAGGATCCAGATAACGAATCCCTTGCCATCGAGGATGTGATGTTAATCCTATTAACATCACTTACTTTTCCTCTCATGACAACTATGCTATTAAGGAAAGACGTGATAGGGGAAGAAGGCATCCAAGGGATCACCTTAGAGATCTGAAACTTGAGGCATCAGAATTTGATGGCAATCTTAATGCGTAGAACTATCTTGATTGCGTACAAGCCATTGAAAAGAGAACGCAAAGAGTATAATGAAGAGAAGTTGTTTAAGTAGGTTATCCTTAAGTTAAAAGTGTATGCCTATCTTTCGTAAGACCATTTGAAGAAGAATGGGGCTGGAAAAGATAAATGCAATGTCAAAACATGGTCCAAGGTTAAGAAGCAGATGGAAAAGAAGTTCCTACCATCCTCTATAAACAAGAGTTCTACCTCAAGATTACCTCTCTTTGCCTGGAGAATGTTAAGGTGAAATAATATACAAGGGAGTTTGAACAACTCTAAATGAGGGTTGGTTTGGACTAAGAGCTGGAGCTCAAATCTTACATGGATGAGAGCTTCATTAAAGCTCCCATTGAAGTGGATTCTACACTAATTTCAAGTTCAAGTTCAAGAAGCAGAAAAGCCCACCAAGGTTTGAGAAGAGGCTATAGAAGAAAATGAGATCACTTTAGATGTTGATGAAAAAGGGGTTAAATCAAAGCACAGCTTATAGGCTATGCTACCTATTATCTCTCACACCCACTCTTATACTTTCCATTGTCCCAATTTAGAGATTGAGGTAAACATCTCCCAAGAAGCTCTAATTTCATTTTCAATGAACTAGCTAAGGAATCAAGCCATATATGATGTGTTTCCCATGGGTGCTTGGTGTCTATTTTTTAAGAAGATCATTGAAATTTAGCCCCAAGTATGTTCTTCATGAGAGACCCAACCTCTATGTCCAGACTCTCTCTGTCAATCTCCTAAATCTTGCTCAACTAAAACCCCACAAAAATTGAAGCTCCACAAGGAAATCATTTGCCCTTCCAAGTAAAATGTGGCACTCTTACTCTTTTTGGTACAAAGATCATTCACTCCTTTCCCCTTGAAAGTGAGCCTTCATAAGTCAAGCTTGTGAATGATAAGGAAATCTCTCTTAGCCTGAGTTATAATGATTATATTAAAAAATTCAATGGTCTCATGAATGTTAGAAGGATTGTTCATCCCATTAGAGTATCCCCTAATGCATCCAACAACTATTATATGTTGAAGAAGGTTGGTATTCTTAGCACAATAAGTTTCCTCAAACTCAAGGGGTGTAACAAGTTATCAAGATTGATATTCCTGGGTTTCAAGAAGAAGGATTTGAGGATAAATTCTTTTGAAGAAGGGGTTTGATGCATAAAGCATCACGAGTGAGTTTGGTTTACAACTTTACAATAAATGATTTCAGGATGAATTAACTTGTTTGATCTATTCAATCTAGTTTATGTGGCCCAAACCTCAATAAAAGGGAGAAAAGAGCATCAAAGTGAAGAATCTACGATCATGATCCAAGTCAAGTAGACAAATTCGGTCAATTTTGGTCCAACAAGCCCTAGTCAAGAAAGTCAAATCTTGATCAACTGTGGTCAATACAGGTCAAACTTTGGTCAAAGGTCAAGCTCAAGGTTGAAATATCAAGCTTGGAGATAAGAGAGAATTTCGACAACTTATCACTTATGGTTGAGCGAAGAAATCAAGTACCTAGTTCCAATTTTGACCGGCTGAGTCCAGACCCGGAATTGATTGAACTGCGTCTAGGACCGGGTCCAAAAGTCTAGAATTGGATGCAACCCGTTTGGGATCTAGGTGTTGAAAAGATCAACCTGGAGCCGAACCCGTTACCCGATACTTCGGTCCGAGCTATTTTCTTTTAAAAACTGAGGGCATATACACTTATTACTTAGACCGCAAAGGCTCAAATCATAATTTCATACCTCTAATCTCCCACCCGTCCGCCTTTGTGGCCTTGACCCCCGAGTTACGTGTTTGCTCCTAAAGAACTAAATAAGTTCTATGACCTCTTGTCATTTATAGATTGAACAACGTTGGTAGACTACTTGTTTTCTTTTCTTTTTATTGCTCAAGTTAGGACTATGAGATTTTTCTACTTTTTTTTTTTGGGGCCACAAAGTGGAATCTGTTTTCCACTTGTGCTCTAACTTCTAATTTGTAAATTATTAGCCTATGGGATTGATAATAATTGAAAAAAGTGTGACCAAATTAGGAGCATAGACTCTTAGGACTATGAATTAATTTTTCTTCTCTTCAAGTTTGATTTTTTTCCCCCAAGGATTTAAACATAACAAAAATTATTGAATCAAATTTGCTAAGAATTTACAAGTTTCATTTTTTTTAGAATAACATTTATGATGTATGGTTATATACTAATCAAAGTTGAATTACAATTGATTTATGACAAATAGTTGTTAATAAGGTTGCATTCATTTATTTTTGTAAAAAAGAAGAAAAAAAGGAAGAAAGAACCTACTAATCAGATGTATCCCAAATTGATAATAGCACAAAAACTTCGAGAAAGAGATCAAAGGAGAAATATATGATGTACTAATTGCCTTCTAAGAAGCAAAAGGAGATCGATTACTATTAGATTGTGGATGCTCTAAGACATTTTCTAGTGTATTTATCTTTGCTACAAATTATCTTGCCCATTCCACAGATTTACCATGCTTTTAGTGTGCTTCAATATTAAGTGCATTGATTTCAAGCAAATTTTCTAGGTTTTAGCCTCTTATTATGTTCTTGTTACTTCCATCATCTTCGTAGTTTTATGTACTCATTGATTTCAAGCAAACGTGACGGCATCTAGCGCCCATGGTTAGTTGAGGTATGTCTCTGCTCCTTGCCTATTTTGCTCTCTGCCCCCTTTCCCCCTCCTTGGTTTTTGGTTTATAACCGTTTTCTCTTTAAACGTTTTTCAAAATTTTTTTTGTGGGTCTTAAGGAATCAACCTCTCTATGGATAGAAATACCGGTAGGCGTAAGGTTGCCTACAGTTGGATCTCCCCAGACCCCGCGTAAGCGGGACCCACACTGGGAGTTGTGTTGTGTTGTGTTGTATTGTTTTCCTCTTATTTTAAAGAATATTTGAATGCAAGGCCATATAAATTTGGAAGAGAGGAGTGATGCTATCTCTGGTTCAGCTTGCCATACCAATACCAAAGCTAACAAGGCCCAAATTAAAGCTAGTGGCAAGAGGAAATCATTTCATTGGGAGCATTTTGAAGACATCATCAATCCATTAACCAAGAAAATTGAGAAAGTAAAATGCAAGTATTATAGGAAGGCATTGTCTGCCAACGCTAACAATGGGCTTCTACTTTAAGAAATCATCTTTAGTCATGTTCTATGTATTCTTACAATGTGGATAAAAAACAAAAGAAGATTTCCTTGTTTAGAGATCCACACACTAAGAGTGTTACAATCTCCAATTGGACATTTGATGTAGAGGCTATAGGTTTTCTTTAGCGAAAATGGTTATCATTGATAAATATCCCTTTTCTGTGGTTGCAAATCTAGGCTTTATGGGTTTTGTGAGTATTGCTTGTCTGCAGTTTGTTAATCATGTCCCATCTCACATCACTATTGCTAGATATTATAAAAAAACTTTATCTTTCTGAGAAAGATGTCTTGAGAACTACTTTGAAAAGTTTGAAATCTAGAGCTGCTCTCACAATTGATTGTTGAAGATTTATTCAAAATTTGAACTGTCTTTATTTTGCTGTGCATTTTACTGATGATGAGTGGAATTTGCATAAGAGAATATTAAATTTTGAGTTGATGGATAGTGAAAAAGGCAAAGAAATTAGAAACGTTATGAAGAGTTGTATTATTAAAGATTAACTACTCATAATGCAAGTTCCAATAATGAGGTCGTTGGTTATTTGAAGGACAATCTTCATGATAAGCTTAGTTTAGATGGTGATTTCTTTTACTGGAGATGCTACCCACATTATAAATTTGGTTATGAGAGATGGTTTTCTAAGGGGTAAAGATTTCATTCATAACATTCGTTGTGCTATTAGATATATAAGAAGTTCACCTACTAGATCTATATTGTTTAATACGTATGCCAAAGTTCTTAAGGTCCCTTGTAAAGAATCTTTGTGTTTAGATGTATGTACAGCATGGAAGTTTACTTTCCTTATATGGAATATAACTTTGAGATTTGAAAAGACCTTTGATAGATTTAGGAATGATGATTATAATTTTGAGAATGACCTTAAGGAGAATATTCCAACGAAAAAAGATTAGAAATATCAAGAGTCCTGGCAAGGTTTTTAGAGCATATAAAGCTACTAAGAGGATGTCTAGCACTTTGTATGCCACTATTGATCTATTGAGCATACTTACTACCTTATTAGAATGTGAGAAAGATTCATCCCATAGTCTTTGGGATATGGCTTTGCAAATGCATAAGAAATTTGATGATTATTATGGAGAGTGGGCAAAGACTAATTTTATGTTGTTGGTTGTAGTTGTTTTTGATCCAAGCTATGAGTTAAAGTTTGTCAGATTCTTATTTAGAAAGCTTTACCTAATGACTTTGGCAATGCAGATAGAATTTATGATCATCTCTACAACATGCTTAAGCACTTATATGGTTCATATGCTTCTTGTGATCATGCTAGAAATGATGATCATGCTAGTGCTTTTTCCCCTGTTCATGTTGATTATTCAAAGATGTTGTTAAACAAGGATACTCTTAAGGAGTTGTACTCTCAATAGCATGATGGCGGGTTGGATGATGTTGAGATTATTGAGAAAATCGATTTGGATTCTATCTAGATGCTCCTTGTGAAGAGGTAGATATCACTTGATACATTGAAATGGTAGAAGAGATATAGTGATGCTTTTAAGGTGGTAGCGGATAAGGCAAAGGATACTCTAGCAGTGCTTGTTTCTACTGTGTCTAGTGAGTCTACATTTAGTACATTAGGTGGGGTACTTGATCAGGTCCATAGTAGCTTGGGCCCCAAAATAGTGGAGACCTTGATTTATGTTCAAGATTGGCTGAGGGCATCCACAATTTAATTGATGTTCAGCAACTATGGACAATGTGGAGAAACATAAAGCAGGTAATTATAAAACTATACATTTTATCATTGCATTTCACAGTTATTATTTAATTTTATTATGATTTCTAACTTTTTTTAATTTGATATTAAGATTTGGGTGAGGGAGAGATAAGCCAAGTGATCAAATTATGAGTCATTAAAGAGGAGCCGAAGTTGGAGGCCTTCTTTTATTAAGATATTATCCTAATTGGTTATGATATTATCCTACTCTCCTTTTTGGATATGTTTCTCAATCTTTGGTCTTTTAGATTTCTTACTTCTAATATGATGTTTTCTTTGTCTAGATGTTACATTCGATGATTGGAGCTATCAAGTTGTAGACATTTGCTTGATGTTTGGTGCTTCGCTAAAAGTTGGGCTTAGAGGCCATGATTGAAGGCTGTGAACTACTAATTTAATCTCTAATTGTAGCCAAAACTTCTAATTTGTTGACACTTGATTTTTATGAGTAACTTATTTTCATTGCCAACACTAAATCCCCTAAACTTAGCTTTCAAAATACATATTTTGGCTTGCTATTTCCTATTGCAATTGTGTAAGATGTTGAAATTGTGAATATTATGACTCATGTTGGAGTGTTGCTTGCTACCTTGCTAATTATGGAATGAAGGCCCGTGCACTTTACATTGCTACTAGGTGCTGTATTATATTGCTTTTCTCTCAGTCACAGGGCCACAAGTCTAAGAGTTAAACAAAATAAAATAAAAACAAAGCCAAAAAAAAAAAAGGAACTGGGTACCCAATTCTGGACCGAGCGCCAACCTATTATGGGACCAATTCCAAAAACCCTGGACCCGTTTTCCACCTTGACCAGAGCCAATTCCAGTTTCTTGGACCAATAACTAGGATTGGTTCCGCCTGCATAAAACTAGACCGATTACTTGATCATGCTCAGCCACATCATCGCTACCTTTGAATCTTATAATTTCAAGATCATGTGCTTAAATTGTTGTTTGAATGTGATTGGCTAGAATAGATGCTTGAATCCTATTAGTCCACATTCAACCTATGGTTGCTTAATTTCTAATGGCTGATTTTTGTAACTCAAGGAAGGGGGTGCTAATTTTTATGGCTATAAATTAGCCGCCTTCTATCCAACTAGGAGAGATTTGATTTAAGAATTAAAGGAATGAAAGTTAGAATGCTTTTCTTTACCATGAACATAAAATCTCTCTTTATTTCAAATATTTGTGTAGTTGGATGGCAATTGAGTTAATATTTTAGATTAATTCTTGGTGTTTTTACTTCAAAGAATTAATTGGTAGATTGTTAGGCTAAGTGATGGCTTGAGCCTTTACCTTAGTCATATGCATTCTATTTGCTTTTTCTTCCATATTCAAAATCTACAAAAATTTTCTCATTTTTCCTTTGGTTATTCAAGGCCTAGCTTAGTTCAAGGTCTTGTTGATTGATAGTTGTTGAAGTTTAATCACTCTTGTGATTAAAGGCCTTCTACACTCATCATATTTAGGCAAAATTGATGTGACTTTCAGTCCAAACTAGCGATAATAGGTAAATAAGGGTGAAATTAGGATAAAGCACACAATTAGAGTGAAAAACTCTTCGCAGTTGATCTTGTCCTATTATATGCATCCTTTTTGCAGCTAGTTGAGGCTATGCCTACTGTGCCATTAGCCTTACAATTTAAGAACTGTTCTATTATCAAATAGCTTTGTGTCCTTCTAGAAGGTCAACTAGTGTTCACCTTTGTTTACTGCATTTTATTTCCATTGCCTTAATTTACTTTTCCTTAGAAGGATTGGAAAGAGCATTTTAACTCATTTCCATCTTGTAGGAGTGTCGTGAAAGGTCCATTTACATCATAATCCTAATAGCAAGGAGGAACTATTTACGACAGCCATGTCTTAGTAGACATTCATATAATCTTAAATCGTTCCTCTTTGGTTCTATGTTTACTCCCACTTAAACTAGGATGAATTGTCTTGCTCCCACTTTGAACAAGAATAGGATAACTTTCATTCAATCTTGATGAAGAAGATGGACCTTGATGATAAACCTATTCATCATCAATAATATCCTCCAAATAGAATGAAAGGTTCTAATTCGGCATGAAGAACTAATAGAGATCAATTTTAAGTTATCGCACCCTTCTTTAGAAATCCAGCTTTAGAATTTGATATATATGGGTTAAGTTTTAGTTGCACTTGGTTGTCTTATAGCCCAATAAGCACAAAAAATAGTTGTTCCTTCCCCCTTCGGCACTTCCATAGGAGGGGTTGTGGTTCATAGGTCTTACACCTCTGAGGTGTAAAGACTCTTAGATTGACTTTCAATCTATAACTCGCACAAAGTGGTAGCTACAGGCACTAAAAGAATAATGAAAAGCGCCACATTAAGAAATTAATATAAATTAATTTTTTCGGGTTAGCCTAATTAATTAATTTAATTAATTTAAATAAATTGGGTCCAATCAATTAGCAAGTCATGGCCCAAACAACTACAAAGTCAATGGCCAAATTGGCTATTAAATTACCACTTAATGAACCAATAAGTCAAAGGCCCAATCAGCAGTTTAAGAGGGCGAATAAATCGCAAATCCTAGTAAGGAGAGATGGACTCTTTCCCTAAAATAGAGCACTACTACCTTATACTTAGAGGAGTCAGAAATTTATTCACTACGAAAGCATTCTAAAGACTTAAAGGGTTAATTTCTCTAGAGGAAGACAACAAGCACAATCAAAGCATGTGTCGTCTGTAATCAAAGATCCAAGAAAACTCGCCGCGATTGAGATCAAGCCTTTTAGGACCTCTTTCAATATGAAATTAATTGAAGTTCAATAAAAGGAACTCAAATCAATCAAGTCGATCGAGATTCAAGTCGATCGACCATCTTTCAAGTACTAATTGAGATTGAATCAGAGGAATTATTTATTTGTTCATATTGTAACAAATATGCAGAGATCGCACCCATATCTTTGTCCATGTTTCATGTCTTATTTAATTTAGACTTGAAATATGTATTTACAAATTTTGGGCACGCTCAGTGGGACATCTCTATCTCTCATATCTTTTTCTAAGAAAATAAGCTTTGCACTGCTTTGTGGAAGAAAGGCTCCCAAGAATGCCATCCTTCAACTTTTTAAGATAGAGAATATCAGATCTACATCTGAATGATCCCTAGAAGCTAGTATTACATTTGGTAATCGAAGCACTGGAGTGATGGCTAGGATGATGATCAAGGCTGCCACCTCCATCATCCTAAAGCAGCAAGTCGTGGCTTTAACTTTGTAGTCACACAAAACTCAAAACTTTGGGTTTACCTCACCTGCTGATGAGGGTTAATCAAACTACTTGTCTCCCTCATCTGAAGCTATAATCTCTTGATGTCTTCAATATGAAGAAGACTATACCCTTTGGACTAGATGAATTCTAAGCTTTCACCAATCCTGTCTTCTAGCCTTTTGGTGAGGAGAATGGTGACTATGGTAATAGCGCTATTTCACCAACATCTCCATGAGATTCTCTTTTCTCATAAGTTAAAGTCGAATCCTTTGACACTGTCATCATGCTAGCCATGGTTATAGAAGCTATCAACTTGCACGAAGAATTGGCAAACATAAGGGCAACTCCAAAAAGACACTCTAAGGAGAGTGAAGAAAAGGCTGCTCAAATCAGGCATCCAAATAGATAGATTGTTGATTTGAAAAAGAAGACGGGGAAGTGGTCGTCTAAACCATCAAACAAAGGCTCAGGCAGCGAAGATTCTGATAAATAGTCCATTTACAGAAAGGATTCTGAAGATAAATGCAAACTAAAGAACGATTCAACCTTAAACTCAGTGTCAGTTCGGTAAATTCAAAACTTGATAGCTGATGTGGTGAAGGCTCATCTGGGAGGGGATTCTCACAAGACTCACTTGTATAAGAAACCTTATATAAAGAGGATCGATGCACTTCGTAGGCCTTATGGCTATCAACCACCTAAGTTCCAACAATTTAATGGCAACGGTAGCCCAAACAACACATCGGTCACTTCATCGAAGCCTGCTATAAGGCTAGCATTGAAGGAGATAGATTGGTGAAATAGTTCTTGTGATCCTTAAAAGAATTGCATTTGACTAGTATGTATACCTTCCCTCTGAGTCCATTGATAGTTGGGGGCAAATGAAAAGTGAGTCCTTGAATTACTTCTATAGTATACACCACATAGTCAGTATAATAAATTTGACT
>NCQT01061594.1:17076-27595 GCA_002740465.1 Stenocereus thurberi
TGTCATCTTTAAAAAATAATTTATTGTCCATCAGATAACTTTGTTAAGACAGCAATTGCATTTTTGTGTTTGAAAATTCTTTTGTTTGTGTCAAGGACAAAACCTCAGCAACATCTTGCTACATGCTTCATCAACTGACAATGTCTAATCCTTAGCTATTCCTAGTCCTTCTCCCTTTACTACACTCATAAACCCTATAACTTCATGGCATCATCATGTCAGACATTATGGAGTTAGGATTTTGTCTTTTCTTTGAAGTAGGAATTCAGTTTCATTCCCAAATAAATTTCATGATTTTTGTAACTCATGTTCACTTGCAAAGCCTCATAGGTTACCCTTCCAGTTAGTGAAACATCGGTGTCAAAATCCTCTAGAATTAATTCATTCTGATTTATGACAATCTCTAGTTCTTTCTAACATGGATTATCGATATTATGTTTGTTTTTTGGATGATATTTCTTGGTATACATGGGTTTATCCACTAAAGCAAAAATAAGATGTTCTTCCTACTTTCTGTGCTTTTCAAAAGTTGGTTAAAAATCTATTTAATACCAGAGTAAAAATGTTCCAAAGTGATAGTGGATGTGAATTTGATAATACTTCTCTTGGTGCTCATTTTTTAGACCATGAAATTTATTTTCAATCTTGTCCTGATCCTCAGGCACAAAATGATGTTGTTGAACACATGCATCGTCACCTCAATGAGATTGCTCGGGCTTTTCTTATTGAGGCCCACGTGCCTGCTTCTTTTTGCGTAGATGTTATTCACACTTCGGTGTTTGTTGCTAACCACCTTTCAACACCTAATCTTCAAGGGCAATCATCTTTTCAAAAGTTGTTTCAAAAATGTCTTGATTATAACTTTCTCAAAACCTTTGGCTGTCCTATTACCCAAATTTCTCAACCACGTTAATAAATTAGCGCTAAGATTAACTCGTTGTATTTTCCTTGGTTACGCTCTCCATTGTAAAGGTTATAAATATTTAGAACCTATTTTAGGTCGTGTTTATATAAGTAGGCATATTGTCTTTCATAGACATGAATTTCTTTTCTTGGAATTTTTGTATGATTCAAACTCCATGCTGTTCCACACTACCTATCCCTCCCCGAAGTACCTTGTTGAACTGTTACAACCCACTCCTATGATTGCTGGGCCTTGTGCTTTGTTAGTCCCAACTCCATATGTCATCAACTAGACATGGGAAAACTGACTCGAGACATGAAATCTGAACCAAATGACATGGATAACCCAAAAGTAAACTTGAAATCTAAATTGACCCGAATTGAACCATACATGCCTTAAAATTTCCGACAAAGTTGCTTATGTTTGCATGACAAGCTTATTGGATCAAAAATCAGTTGACCCAAAATCGACCCGAACCGAAGTCACCCGACCTAAATCGAACCAATCTGAAGTGTTGCTTAACCCGAAACATAACCCGACTTATACTCGAACTGAATGACCCGTTTGCCAGGTTTATCATCAGCCCATACCTCAGTTCAGTTGTTCCCACTTTCCTAACTCCCTTACCAGAGTTGTCGAGTGTATCCCTTTCCACTGACCAGGCCCAAACCATACAATCCTCACCCTCACTAACCCCATTTAACCCAATGCCACTCCTCAACCTACTACCTCATTTGTTGGACGACTTCCCACTTCACCAGGCCTTTTGGTGTGGCTAGTCCACAGCCACTTCCTCCCTCGCCTGACCTCGTATCTGTGGCTAGCCCACAACCCATCACCTCACCCCTTGGCCTGGGTTCATCATCCTTACTCGTGTCCCACATCTCAGCTCCATCCATCGCTCAGCCAAGTTCCCAACCATAGATCACCATCATATGATTACTTGAGCTAAGAGTGGCATTAGGAAACCTAAGTTGTTTTTATCTCTTGACACATACATTGTTGGTCTCGAACCTACATATGTGAAACAAGATTCAAAAGATCCAAAGCAGCAAGAGGCTATGATTGAGAAATACGATGCCTTCTTGGAAAACAAGACCTAGGAGTGGGTTCCACCCTAATCGGGATAAAATCTAATGGGTTGTAAATAGGTTTATAGGGTTAAATTTAATTCTAATGGATATGTGGAACAATACAAGGTGGGGTTGGTTGCTTTTGGCAATCACCAATAGGTTGACATTGATTACCATGTTAGTCCAATTGTCAAATCCCCCACCATTCATCTTGTTCTATCATTTCTTCATGGCATCCTTATAGAGGAAGTTTATATGCGCCAATCACGTGGATTATTCATCCTCAACTTTCTCATCATGTCTGTAAGCTTAAAAAACCTATTTATGGCCCCAAATAGGCTCCTAGAGCTTGGTTCCTTAAATTCAGCAGTTTTCTATTGTCTCATGGTTTCACTTGTTCTCCCTCGGACACCTCTATGTTCATCTATCACCATGGTTTTACCACTATGATTTTACTTTTCTATGTTAATGACATCATACTTACCGATAGTTCCACTTCTATCCTTCATAACTTTGTCTCTATTCTTTCTTATCAATTTCCTATGAATGACTTGGGCGACCTCTATTATTTTTGGGGTGTTCAAGTGGTACAAACTCCTCAGGGCATATTTTTTACATAGCATAAATATGTCCATGATCTCAATCGTAAGTTCACATGCATACTATTAAACCTGTTCGTACCCCATCTCTTTCTAGAACATCCTTGACCCTTATTGACGGAGAGTTACCTACAGATCCTATAGAGTATAGGAGTATGGGAGGTACATTGTAATATTTGACTATGACGAGACTTGATATTGCCTATGCTGTTCAAGTAGTCTCTTAATATATGCATGTTCCTCGTACTACTAACCTCCACGCTGTCAAGCGTATTTTCAGGCACTTGCAGGGTACTCTGAGTTTTGGTTTTGCAGCTTGATCCTACTTCCACTCCTTCTGTGATTGTTACCTACTTGAATATTTACTGGGCGGGTTATAAGGATTCTTACCGTTCTATGACGAGTTATGCAATATTGTTTTGGCCTAAACTTTATTTCTTGGCACTCCAAGAAGCAACCAATTATTCCTAAGTCTTCAATTGAAGTTAAGTATCATGCTGTTGCCTACACAGCTACTGAAACAATTTGGATTCGCAAGCTTCTTCATGATGTTGGCATCTATCTATCATCTCCTACCAAGGTGTGTTGTGATAGCATCAGTGCCCCCTACATGGCTGTGAATCTGGCTATAGCGTGATCGATACAAACACCTAGCGGTTGACTATCACTTCGCACGTGAGCATGTTGCTCACATGGATCTTATGGTCTTTTATATTCCTACTAAGCTTCAGTTAGCAGACACTTTCACAAAAGGGTTGTCTTCTAAGTTATTTAATTTTTTTAGGGATCATCTGTCAATTTGTTCCTCCCCAACAGTTTAAGGGGGCCATAGTGTATAGATGATAAATATGTAATTTTTGTATTCCCTAAATATTATATATACAGTGCTAGACTCCCTAACTAGGTAAGAGCCTTAGTTTACATTCACATGATGTATGAGGTAGTGTTATAGTTGCTACTTCCTCTCATTAGTCACATTAGAATTATTATTATCTGATATCTCATATTTTGCTATTGTCTTTGTTAAATATGTTTATTGAATAGTTGCTGTATGTCTTAAACTCCTAATATGCTTTTCGTAAAGTTATGGATCCATTTCGGATCCGTTTGAGATCCAACGACCTAATGGGTCTAAGCATGAAACTCAACTTTTAAGGTATGATGGGTTTAGACCTAAGCCCAAAAAATTATAATTGATTATAATTGATTTAGATCTGAGCGGATCTGACCCATTGTCACCTCTAGTTCATCTATTTCACTCATGGTGTTTGAGTGCGCTTATGTGCGTTAGTAAGAAAGGCTAATTGCATTTCATTACATCTACAAGTACAAAAATGCAGTGAGAGCTCCCTGCACAAAACAGGGAGGGGGTACAACCCAAATCATCTTATGATAATCTTTAGCTCATGTTCGGTTACAAAGAGAAAACCGCTAGTACTCGCAACATACTTATTACTTTTTAGCATTTATTCAGGGCAGCTACGTCATTGTAAGATTCTCCTCCCTCTATTTCTCATAAATTGTGATGGCCAGGAGAGTCCTCCATCATCACTAATAACATAATTACCCATCCGAAAATTATGCAACCATCTAATGCATGAATAGGAGCTGAGCACATCCCTTAAATAACAGGCTGACACAACATTAGAAAGTTTACATTCGAATAAATGGTGAGAATATGACTCCATTTGTACATCATAATGCTATAGATTGAGTCTCAAGCATCCCCTATCCTCCTGAACGTATTGCCTGTAGCTAGCCTCCTATGAGCACCTACCAGAAAATAAATTGCTGTCGAGGCTGCGCCCAGTTCCTCCAAATAGTCCCCCCGCGAAAATTCATGCCTAATAGGATAAAATTTTTTTTAGCACTCCATCAAATTAAAATTTCCCACGATCCACAATTCTTTGACCCATGATCAACAACATCATTAGTGCAAAAATATGAAATATGGCATCCTTATCCAACTATTTCTTTTACAATATATGTGCTTTATCTAGCTTATTACAATAATTTGGAATCCTTATCTTTCCCTAAGAGTCTACGTGCAACATATGGCGTAATTCCAGGCCACTTGATATTCAAACCCTTGCATCATATAGGTGACCAATACTTTCCCAGCTACCCCAGCCATTCTTTTGTTCTCAATAGTATCACCTAGAAGAATCACTCTTACATAACCAAATATCTCACAGGAAACAACTTCAATAAAAGGAATACAAGATTGGTATGTTAGTTTAGTAGCTGAAAGAAGCACAACCAAATATCTCGCAGGAAACACACCAAGACTAAAACTAGTAATGTGTATAAGCTTTTCACCGTAGAATTTCATAATAAAATAGATTTCTAGTTTATCAAGTTTTACAAGCAGAACAGACATGAACAGGCATTCAAACCATCTAAAACCATCCCTTGAAGCGAAGGGTGTATCCCTGTCTTACTTTCAATTTTTGGTTGGAAAGAGTCGTCTTAACTAGCACACAATAGAATATCATTAGCAAACACTTAGGTGAGTTAAAGAATCTGGCACTTTGAGGATGAAATCAAAATTCTAATTGACTACATAAAAGTGCTAAATTCATAGATAAAAATTCGACACTGAAAACAAATAAGGGGACATAGCATCATGCCATGACCTTGTTGTTTGGGTGTTGACCCTGCTTATTAGTAAAGTATCCACAAATATTTGTATTAATATTGACAATATACATTGGAGTAATTAAACTCATCATAAGAAGCTTATGAAATTGAATACAAAAATTCAAACTCATCAATGTTTCTTCCAAAAACCCCCAAGTCCTTATAGTGTTGTAAGCCTTTCTAATGTCTCTGTTAGCATGACCCCTGGGTATTTTTTTGTAAAAAACATCTTTCTTCTCAAAAATGTCCCATGCATGTATGAATCCATTTCTATTGCTGTTTGTTTGAATGCATTTCACTTACGGAAACGTAAGTCTTAGCAATGACCTTTACATGCTTCATCTTTACTCAGACCACAAACTTTTTGGGATGACAAATTGTATCCCAATCTATAAAAGGCCTTATCTTATAATCAGAACTAGAACTCCTAAAGAAAGTTTACATTATAAAGTTTTTGTAAATTTCTTGAATCTTCTTGAGGACAAATTTTGGGAAAAATTTTATAAAAGTGGTTTTATGGTTGCCTTGTTTGTCAAATCAGTCAAAACTTTTGGAGTTATTGCATGTACATGGCTGCTAGCCATTTACACTATGAGTATGTTGGAAAGCGTCGACTATTTTCCTGAATTTTTGTCCTATGAGTTTATAAATTTGATGGCAATGGCATCACTAGAGTTTGACCAAACCCAGGCTGATTTACTAATAGACATCCAAATTGCTACACTTGACTAATGTTTTAGAAAGATATGACTTATAGATAATTGAAGGGAATAGAGTTGACTACATGGAGATAGTACCCAAATCCTATGCTCTGGGAACCAAAAGAGGCGATCCTGTTGGGAACTCATGTGGCAGTTCTAGACCATACACTTTGTAAGACAGGCAGAGAGTAGGTGATACATAAGGAGTGACTAAAGTATCAGTTACTTGAAGTCTGAAGGACTCAAGGCGCTTATCTATTGTTGGGTAATAAAGGACTAACCTTGATGCAGAATAGACTACCAGAACTAGCCCATGCAATATGAATGCTTCTAGAAGATGGCTACTAGAGTTGTATTGAAGGCCACACCCTAAACCTGAAGCCTATTAGATGGTAGGGAGGCTGTGAGAGAGAAGAAGAGGAGATTTAGAGATCCCTATGGTTGAAATGTGTTTAGTCGACCCCTTAAGCCTCCTCCTTATATAGGTTGTGGTCGACTAGGATTACCACTTCTTAGCGGTTTAAGTGGTCATCAACCTAATAATATTAGTGCCAGCCAACAGCTCCTACTCGGCCACATAAGTCTCAGATTGCATGTTCTTTATAAATCACAACTCTGCATGCTTCATACCAGGAATAAGATGTGCAATCAAAAAGTAACCAATAATCTTATATTAAGTTACCGTCTAAATAACATAACACTTTCATGAAATATGATACCAAATCATCCTAAACATTGCTAGTGGCATTTCTAATACCCTTATGCCATATGATATATCATATGATTAGATACTCAATATAATCGCCCAGGCTGATATAGTTAAGACGGATAGATTTTTTCTTAAATACTCATAATATTTCATCTTAACTTAACTGCTTTTCTAGAATGTTCTCGTTAAACCGTATACATTGTGGCTCTTAAGAAAGACGTTAAGTAGCAACATCAAGCTTCGACTTTATATCATAGCTTTAAGTTAAAGGGTCATCATTCATAAGGTCACATAGTGAAAATAGATAGGGAAGTCAATTGTCATTTCGTGTATAGGTTGTCTTTTAAGCACACATAATTCGAAATATATGTCATGACATAGCTTCTACTTAACTAGGCTCATCATTGTATATGCCATGCATATTGCCTGTCTAGATTTTCACCAAAAAAATCTAACTTGAGCCATTAGATCAACATACTAGATGTTGATCCTGACACTCAAGATTCAGCTTTCAAGCCTCAATATGAAATCATATTTCGTATTCGGCTCCTTTGAGTCTCATCTTAGACTTACTAAGGTGAGTATTTTCACTTTATTCATACAACTCTGATATGAGTACTCAATGTTGCATACCTAATACCGATATGATTCAGTCTCATCCTACCCACCACTTAATCATTAGGGTGATTATCTGTGTAACTACGCCAATCTAAGGCTTGTGCCATTTTGATATGCCTAAGAAATAACAACAAATCACAAAGCATTTAGAATAAAAATCAATCTTCATTACATAAATGCTCGTTTCATGAGAAGTGTATTTGCCATATAACAAGATTCATCCAAAAACTAAACCCTATGAAGTCCACGACTCAACATATGAGGTGTGAAAGAATCTCTAGGAGTTGGCTTAGTTAACGAATCAATAATCATCTTATTAGTGGATATGTGCTTGATGACAACCTCCTTTGTTTTTATGGCCTTCTGCACGAAGAAGATAACGCCTCTTGATGTAGTTGGTCTTTCGATGGAACTTTAGATCCTTAGTGAATTGGACGACAGCTTTGTTGTCGCATAACATCTCAACAGGATCATCAACTCTAGGAGTGAGATTAAAATCCTGAAGGAAACTCCTAAGCCACATTGTCTCTTGCGTGACTAAGCTACATGCGAGATGCTCTACTTCCATATTTGATATAGCTATGTAGTCCTATTTTTTACTGCACCATGATATGGCTCCACCACCTAGGGTGAAGACATAACCTGAGGTTAGCCTAGACTTATCCGAGTCACTACTCGACTCAACATCTGAGTACCCTTTCAACTTGAGGTCTTCGCCTTAGTATTAAAGGACCAAGTCAGTTGTGCCACGAAGGTAACACATGATTCTCTTGATGGCCTTCCAATGAACAGGTCATGGGTTACTCTGGTAACAACTTACCAAACCAACTACAAAGCAAATGTCAGGCAGTGTGTATAGCTTGGCATGCATTAAGGTTTCTATGGTAATAGCATAATGACATTGTTCATTACCTCTTTTTCATCATCTATTTGAGGATATTTCTTAAGACTCGAGATTAGACCCTTCTCAACTGGAGTGCATACAGAATAATGTATCCGAAATCATTCTAAGACTTTTTCGATATATGCATCCTAGCACACAACTAAGTGCTTCTTAGGATGGTTTCTGATCATTTCCACACCTAGGACATGCCTAGCTTTACCCATATCCTTTATCTTAAGGACCGAGGACAATAATTTCTTAACAGCTTCGATTATCTCCAAGTTGTTCCCAACCAGCAGTATGTCATCAACATACAAGATGAGAAATATAATTCCCCCAATTGTTATTTTGACATACACACAATGATCCTTTGAATCCATAGATAAGCCAAACGAAGTTGTAGCCTCATGAAATCTAAAGTACTAAGATTTGGAAGATTGCCTAAGAGTATATATAGACCTTTTAAGACAACACACCTTGTCCTTTTATCACCTTGATACAAAACCAATGGATTGGTCCATATATGATGTGGATGAAAAGGCGTTTAATTACCAGAGTGCATAAACTTTAACAACTATTAATCAACAAGACCTTGAACTAAGCTAGACCTTAAACAACCAAAGGAAAACCAATGAAATTTTTTGGATTTTTGAATGTGGGAGAATAGTTAATAAAAAGAGATATGACTAAGATAAAGGCTCAAGCTAACACATAGCCTAACAATTCACTAATTAATTCTCTAAATCAAAAGCTCCAAGAATTAATCTACAGTATTGACTCAATCACCATTCTAATACTAAAGTATTTGCAATAAAGAGAGAGAGAGAGAGATTTACTTTTTGGGAGAGAAAAGCACTCTGTCTTTTATTTAGTAATTCTCAAATTAAGTCTATCTTCTAACTGAATACAAGAGACTAATTTATAGCCACAAGAATTAGTATCCCCTTCATCAACCTACAAAATTAAGCTAATAGAGGTGAAGCACATAAGGGGTTAATGTGGATCACTAGAATTCAATTATCCGCTCCAGACAATAACATTTAGAGCACAGTTTAAACATATTGAAATTAGAAACTTCTAGGTTAGTGATGAATCACCCAAAATGCAAGGCTGGAAATGTTGCAGCACTTGAGATTGATTGGAAGCATCATGCACCATCCCATATGGAGCAATTTATGAAAGATATTTAATGATGAATTTGTTGAAGATGTCCACTAACTTCCTATAGAATATTAAACCCCTACTCATCCTTTTGATAGCCCAATTAAACTCTTAATTAAAAACACACATATTCTGACCTGCATCGACCCTTGCTCGGTTTAAGCTCCATAAATCCATCAATACTTAGAATTGAAGGAGTTATATAGCTTATTATAAAATAGACATCTAGGGCTATCTAATCATAGCTAAAACACTAATTTTAAAACTTAGAGTATCATCCAAAAGCAAGCTCAAAGTCAACCTATGAAACTGGAAAATTCTGGATAGCTTGTGCTAGACACTTTATGTGACATAATACCTCATAAACAAGTGCATTATGAAGCTAATCAACTTTGGGGGGTGATTGGGGTTCTTGCTCCGCATCAAACTCGCTTCTTTAAAAGGATTTGTCCTCAAATCCTTGTGGCCACTTGCATTATTCCTAAACATCATTACCCAAGTAAGATAGATGCATCCTTTTGATCTTAACAATTCCATGGTACTAAGAATCCCACCTTCTTTAAACACAAAAGTGTTTTTAAATAAATTAGGAGCCACTAGAATTTGGGATCCATGCCCATCAACCCCAGTGCTCAAGTTTGGATTGTTTTGGCTCATTTGCAGGAGATACGATTGAGGGGATAAGTAAGCTCTGTTTCCAAGGGTGGAACTCCATTGCCTCAATTTACTGGACTTGGACTCGGATCTCCATGGCCTTTGATCATGAAGTTGATTCTCCATGGTTTCTTTAATGTAAGGATCTAGTGAGGTTGACTCTAGATTAGGAGCTTTAGGAGAGCTCTCATCCTTTGTTTCATCAAAAACCAAAGTAAGCTCGTTTTCTTATTGAACCTTCATCTCTTCCTGAGCAATAATTAGTCCTTCTATCATGAGTTCTTCATCAAAGAGTTGATGTAGGTTGAATCTTGCATAAATGTGTGATGTAAGCGTATTCCAAGTCTTGATTCTAGGCTTGCTTTGAAGAGATCTCTCCTTCTTAGGGCATTTAATGCAATAGTAGGCACAACCTTGGAGTTGTTGAGTAGCTATCAAGAAACTATCTTCATGAGAACATCCTTGAGCTTCAAAATAATCTTCAAGTGTTTTGAACCCATCTCAAGTAGATGGTAGGATCCAAACTAATACCATTAAAGCGAGAAAGATCTTTCATGACCTTCTTCATTTGAGCCAT
>NCQT01061612.1:12174-28194 GCA_002740465.1 Stenocereus thurberi
CAAAAAATAAGTTTTTCCCTGCTTATCAAATAAAGGATTTAACCAAGATACCAATATAAGAAGCTCAAGGAAATGACCGCTGAGTGATTTTATCAAAACATTATTGAATATATGATGGCTTTAAGTGATTTTAAAAATGGTACAATGCAACAATTTAAGCAAATTCAGCAAATTTAAAACAAAAGAAAAAGAAGTTTTTTACTTATCAAATAAAGGATTCGATTCAACATACCGATATAAGAAATTCAATGAGATGACCATTGAGTGATTTTATCAAAGAATTGTTGAATAGATGTAATGTCCTAAACCGAACATACATATGATTAGCTAATTAACAATTAAATAAAATGTGGTTGGGGACGTTACTTCTGTCTCTTTAGAGACACAAGGCTAAAAATTAGGAAACACATTGAGTAAAAATAAACTTATTACTTGGATGAAAATCTTCTACTAAATATGGTGCATTAAAATAATAACTTCAATTTACTAAACCCAAAATTCATAAAATAATGGTAGGGAAGCACTTTTTTTAAAGTGTGTCATTATTCAATACTTTAAAGTCATACCATATTACCATACTTTAATTTGTTCAAAGAGGTAATTAGAATGTTTAAAGAAGTCTATACAACCCTTAATGTTTCCAAAACACCCAACAATCCAGAACATAAAAACAAGAAATGAGAATATTGAATCTTTAGTTTGGTTTTTTTATGCCAGGGATAAAGCTATGGCCAACCCCAAAATTCCATTAGATGATACCAAGAGTCAAGAGATATTAATGATACGGACATACTTCGTCTACTTTTTGTGCAGTTAATAAGACTGACACGTGTGTAGCTTGTCTCTCCCTGTCCAAAACATTTTATAAAACACAAACTGTCACATCCCTGCCCGAAGATGGCACGTCACCGCTGTGGATGTCCAACTAGAAACACCCACTAGACTATCTTCTTAACCTTACTTAACCTATTAGTAGGCAAGCGCAGCAGAAGCTCATGATGAAATCTACCTAAAGTTTGGGAGGGTAGTTCTAAACATGCATTTACATACATACTTAAACCATATCTATAATAGTTTTACACTTATGCAAACCAAAAATACATCCATACTTGTATCTACTAAACATAATCCATAACATAAATATACAATGAGGCCTGTATCCCCAACTAGGTTCTTCAAAAGTATTTCATAGCTAACTAGCTTTCTCAATGCTTCCATGGTCCCTTTTGCTTCCAAAAACCTGAAAAATGGTGAGGTTATGAGCCACCCCGAACCTAGTGAATAACCCTTACCTTCCTCATTGATACACTTTGCACATTATCTGGTTCACACATAATCACATAATACATTTTTTAGTGAGAATCAAAACATAGCGCATCTCATGGAATACGGCCTCAGAACATGTTCATGCTTAAGAATAAGGAAAGTGATTCATATCCTTCACATCTATCATGCATCTAAAATCTAAATAGACTAATATGTTTCATATATATGTCATGAGATGGACAATTAGCTAACTCAATCATACATATCCTATACCAGGTACGTTTTAAGGACCCTGTTTTCCCTTGAGTCCTTAAATAAACTTTACTATTAGTCTGTTCACTAAACTAACCATGATCTTCCCATGCAGCCATGCCAATCTTGTCTTTTGGGCTCCTAATCCTCAATGAAGTTTGAAAGAAACCGAAGTCTGCTAAGTCAAACTAATGATCTGTCCATAATTATAACTGACACATACACAAAAGCTAATTTCTCGCAAAAGTTCACATGCCATAAAAACACTATATTCATTTTAACACATTAATCAATTGCACATGTAGCCATAATCAATCACAACCGCACAAACTTCACAATATATATTCCAAATCCAAGCCAAATTTTAATTCCATAACATATCTTATATTCTTAGATTAACAAAGTTTTTCTACTTGGGGAAATTCACCCATGACATATGCAAAGAACTATCACAAAATACAAGGGTCACAAACACATCATGATGGACCGGCCGAAGCCCACTCAGGGTACCAACTAAGGGCTCAATGCTCTGGAGTACGTAGATGCTCTTAAATCACAAACTATGGAGTCATATTCATATCCTGGAGTACCAGGGACCCACACAACTTCCAAATAACACAAATCGAGGAGTCAATTGGCGGACCTAGGAGCCCTCACTCAAGGTACCAACCAATGATCCACACAACTCCCAAATAACACAAACTGAGGAGTGAATTGGCAGACTGGACCCACTCAAGGTACTTACTAATGATCCACAAAGCTCCCAAATAATACAAACTGAGAAATCAATTGGTGGATAGGTAGCTTCCACTCGAGGTACCAACCAATGACCCACATAGCTCCAAACACAAAGATAATTACTTTTATGGTCATGGCTCTAGAATGCGTCTAATAACCCTAGGTAAGGCATGACTTTTTTCCAAAATAAAATTAACTTATATCATAATCGTATTGCCATAACTTATTATTTTCAAAGAAACTTTTATTCATAACTTATAACAAAATATAACCAACCCAAGGCATAATCCAACTCCAAACAATTTACATGAAAACCTTGTCAAATCAAGGCACAGTTCCATCCAAAATAATTTTCACAAATTTTCAATAAATCATGACAATATATTATTGTTTTAATGCTCAAAATCATCCCTAAGATGATCAAAATACAATTTATGCATATGAATAACCCATAATTACACCAAATAGGGCATTCTCAGTCAAAAATTCATAAAATGAAGAATACACTTACAAAATTCACGATACCTTGCAATAAAATAGCAAATATTATTAATAATCTACCACACAATTTTCTAAATTTTCTGATAAGACAATCCTCCACAAGAATTAAAATAGGACAATTTCAATCAATAACCCATAAATCATAAAGCAAACATCTAAAATTTATTCAAATTTATAGAAAATATCCAAGTATCATATAGAATATACAGTAAAATTTTCATAATTTTTCACCAGAAAAATAACTCCTAGAAATTAAAATAACGACGAAAATTATGCATTGGGTATATTCAATCAAAAATTCAAAAATAATACGTTACACATATGAAATTCGTGAACATTTGCATAAAATTGTCAAACATAGTAGAGAACCCACAGTAAAATTGTCAGAAATTGTCGCAAATCCAATAATTCACATAAATTTGAACAATGGGTGAAATTAGAAAAAATTCAAAAATTAAACACAATTTTCCCTATTTTTGGTTCTTGTAATCGGTCAAGTCAATAAACACAATCGAGATCAAATATGAATAAATTTACAATATACGTTTCAAGTTCATAAATTTACAATATACCTCTCCAAGTCAATAAGTTCCTAAATTATAATTAAACATGAAACTTATAAGTGCGGGTTTCTACCAATTGAAATTAATTTTCTAATATACCAAACCCCAAAAATGTCAAATTCATAGCTTTAACCTTTAATTTATTTTTCGAATTCGAACATAAACCATCAAATTAATCTTCTCCTAATCAATTTTAGGATTAGAGAAAGCAAGAATTGCTGACCTTGATTTGCTATCAAAACCAAAACCCTAATTTTTCTTCTTCTTCCCTCTTCTTCTCTTTCCTCTCCTCTTCTCTGTGTCATATGCATGTGTTGTGTGGCTTTAGGAAAAGAAGATAAAACCAAGTCCCCTCCTGCTTTTCATGTGAGTTAAAAAAGGATCCCCCCCTTCTGTTTTTCCTTGGGGGGCATAATTTCCCCCTTTTTGCTCCTTTTCTTTTTCTTTTTTCTTCTTTGGCCTAATCATCCCTTTTCACACACTTTTGTCTCTTTCTTCTTTTTTCCCCTAGTAATCCAATCATTCCTTAAACATAATACTGATAAATTAAAATGTATACATGTGTCTAAAGCAAAAACACATAGAATATACACATAAATCACGCATTCACAATATCATATAAATAGCCAAAAATTTGGGGTGTTACACAAAACAATAGAGAATAATGAGCATTGAGCCAAGTACATTACCCTTATATAGTAAAATCAAGTTAAAAGAGCCCTTGAGCACAGGCATATCTTAAATCAGCTTTGAAAATCATAAGCAATAACTTAAACTTAGTAAAAAGTAAGCGAAAGTCATTTTTATTGGTCAAACTTATGATCCAAATGGTGAATCAGTAAGTTACAATGCATGAATCTGGAGATCTCTACCCAACTCTTAGGTTTTGAATCCTTTTATGAACCATTCGGCCACTGGCATTGAACGGAAATCAATAATTGATGAGAAATACCGCTAGTAGGACATGATCTTCTTAACATTGAATAAGTCCATAGGATGACCAAAACATGATAAACCATTAAGCATGCTTCATGAATGCATTAAAGGTTTTACTTGTATCATAAGGGTGCAGACAAGAATGTACCTTAAGCAGTTGTTTGTGCCTTTTAATTTTTGACTTTTGCCCTTCCTTTTTGCAAAGCTTCAACTTTAGGTTATGTGTTCATGATTCATATACTCATTATTTCTCAATAGCTTTAGATAATTTCTTGGATTATATTTTCTTTGATCTTATTTAAATTTATCTAGATAATTTTTGTACTTTTTTATATTTCTCTTCCCTTTGTTGAGCACATTAGTAAATCTACGACAGTGGTTTATGACTTAGGGCTTGTTTTTTTCGCAATAACATGTAACTACAAGCTGTAAGAAAATATAAGAAACTGTAAGGAGCTATAAGAACTATAAAAAAGCTATAAGAACTATAAAAAGTTGTAAGAAGATGTAAGAAATTGTAACCAACTGTAAGAAACTATGTATGTTTACATGATTGTTGGTCTTTAATACATGAATTGTAAAAAAAAAAAAAATATTCATGAAAGTAAATTACGTGTATAACTGATATTTATGAAATAATTTTATAACATCACTAAACAATTACATTTTAACATTATAGAAAAAATGTTTTTTTGTAATTATAAATTTAGATAATAAAAAATAATATTGAAATAACATAATTAATAAAAATAAATCTTTAAAAAACTAAATTAAATAACAATAAAATAAATTCAAGTCGACAAATATATGGAACTAAATATATTCTACACTTGAGGTGGTTTTTTGTATTAACATTAGCCCTGTAAGAAAAATTAAAAAAACAACAAATTTTATCAATAAAATTGAATAGAATCCTAAAAATGAAATCCTATTTAAATTAAACATATTGAAATTAAATTTAATCCAGTGTTTAATTGTACAATGATAGCAACCAAGGTGCCATAGATAAACGTATGAATGAAATAGATGAAATACATTTGTCACCAATAGTTTGACTATCTTCATGTATGATTCACGTCGAACTCAAATGTAAATGTGAGTTTTGTTTTATAATTTTAAAACATGGTGATTTATTTTCTCTATAATGACATATTCATATCGAAACTCAAATGTTAATTCACATCATTAAATTCTATTTTTATGTTTATATAAATACTATATCAAAAGAAAAGATGTAAGATTTTTCACATTGGTAATATATAAAAAATATTTACATATTTAGGATAAAAAAATAAATAAGAAGTTAAATGTTATAAAACATATATACGGAGATTTAAGAATATGTAAGAAGAAATAAGGAGATATAAGGAGATTTAAAAGCTATAAGAATTCAGTTAAAGCTATAAGAAACCATAGTTGTAAGTTAAATTCTTCCAGTCCCAAAAAAGAATAGGGCCTTAGTGCGATATTTTAGTTGTTGCTTGGATAAGCTATAAAGCCCACACTCTGCCCTAATATCAGCAAAATAATTCTCATGTACCTGGTAAAAGTTTTAGGAAAATTCTTGCTTTCCCAATTACATAGTGAGGTCACTTGACTTAAGTTGGTCAAATTACTAACAAGAACTTAAGTCCAATTTCACTAGATACTTATTTTCTTCCCAAATTTTGTTCTTCCACTCTCACTACCCAATTTTCCTTGTGCATGTGATTAGCCCTAACTCACATCATATAAAGGTCAACACGAATAGTACGTATATGAAGGTCCTCAAGCACCTGACTTAACAAAACAAGATGGTTCTTATGATAATGATTAGCTCATTTAGTTCCACTTGGCTTATTAAGTGGCTGAAACTTCCCCGTATAGTTAACGAATTATACTAGTATATAGTTAGATGTTCATCCAAGTGAATTATCCTCTTGTGGCAAACCAAGTTTGTTTATCTAATTGTTCATGTATCCCGTGGAAGTACCATTTAACTCAAAATTTCATTTTTTTCAAATAAACCAAAGAGTTCTTACGTTAGCAATTGAATACTTGGCTTGAATAATCAATAAAGTAAACCTCAAAATCCTCACATTATCCAATAATTATATCATTAGTCAATCAAACCTCAAGTAAGAATCCTTTAACTATCCCATTTTCATGCTAATCACAATATTTTGCACCATGTAACCTTAAATTTCTCCTAAATATCAATGTAAACTTAACTCGCACAAAGGTAATTAACTATGTATAGGTTATACAAGATGATAAAGAATTCTTCCAAATTAAGATGTAATCAATACATTTGCTCAATCCAATCCTCAATCAAATATTAACCTCAATTTTGGTATTCAAGAACATTTGAGATTATCCCATACTCATCTAATCCCTATTCACACATCTAAGTTTCATTAAAACATTACTTCTTATAAATTAACTAGCCTAAAACAGAAATAGCATTCAATTTCATTTTCTTTGGTCAATCATGCAATATAAATCTAAAGCCTCTATTCAAATTTCAATTCCACTAAGCATAAGCACGATTACCCAACATATCAAATATTGCTTGCATAATAATACTAGATTTTTAACATAATTTCTCCAAATAGCTCTGTTAAAATGTGAAATCTTTTACCTTTGGGATAACAACAACCAAAGTTGTGGAAGTGATGGGTAGTAGTGGTAGCGTACATGGGCGACGACAAAAGGTAGCGGACCTGTAAGAGGGGCATTGCGGTGGCATTTTGGTGGCTAGCATAGAGAGGAGAAGAACGTGGGGAGTGATGGCGATGTTTGATGCTTTTGAGTTTTGAAGATGCGTTTAACAAGCCATTTTGAAGATGCAAAAAGATTATACCATCTGCCTTTCTTGTATTGTCTATGCACTCGTTTTTCTTATTTTCATTTTTTTTTTAATTTTTTTGGGTCCTATCACATTAAATTTTGTTCTTATCTTTTTCATAATTTATAACACATGATTAGATTATAGACCATACATTTGGCTAAGTGCTATTTGTTTATTTTATTTTTCTATTTCATAAATTTTTCTTAATCATTAAGCAATGTAGTCGGGCTTGAGTCAAATCACATATTATTTGGATTCGTACACAGACCTCTATATACATGCATTTATTTTCACAGTTACCTAATGTATAAGTGGTGCTTAAGAACATTTCATGATTATATAATTTACTCAATTGAAGTATGTTCTTTATTACAGCTCAATTCTTTGAGTTGGTTACTACTCCTATTAACATTATAATCAAAAGACAATGTAAGGTTAGAATAATTCAATGCGATTAATTTATGAAGCCTTAAATCCTTCCCCCTAAAAAAAGAAATTATCATAAAGTATCTTAGAATAAATGAGCATAGCATATTCTGAGTTCCTCCTTCGCTTCTCATGTAGTTTCAAAACCCCCTTAACTAGAGCATATGACTCTGGCTAAAGGTGTAGTCGTAGTGCACAGTTATTCGGCCTATTGGTCTATTATTTGCACGGGTACTTTCTCATACTCTGTGATGTCCTATATGATGATGTGAATAAAATGATATGCTAATTTTACATGGTACACCTTGATGCAGCATTAGTCAATGTATTATTATTGGCGACATTAACTAATTTATGTCATGGTGTTAGCTTGTCTAATGATTTTAAAATATTTGATAATTTATGAACATGTATGACGCTCTTTAACACCCATGCATCTAAACCATTTTGGTGGCAAGATTTTTGGGAGGTCTCTCACTCATTACTTAATGCTTTCATGGTTTCCTCTATCCTATATGTCTCACTTCTTATTCTATAATGCATGAGTTGTATGTACATGGTCATAGAACAAAACTTTTTTTTGTATATATGTTGAATATATTGGCAATAACTAGTTTCCTTTTTTAACCTTCTCCTTGTCCCACATAAGAGGATTAGAACCCTCTTAGGGGCTTTACATTTCTTGCTTTTCCTTGGGCTTGTTGAATTCCTTTAGGCTGACTTTTGTTAGTGTTGTGGGATAAGGGTTGACCACCAACACACATATGCACGTTGCCTGATCGATTTGATCCAAGCTGGGTGCAGTACAATCGTGGTTATGGTTCGTGGCCCTTGGACTTCTCTCATCTGTTAATTTTTTGAAAAAAATTAGCAGATGATTTTTGTCTGTTTGTGTAGCAATTAATGATTTCATGCTGATTTTTCTTCACGTTTTCCTCCAGTAATGGCTAGTTGATGAAAGCGAAGGGTTGTCCCTGATTTCCCACCCTAATCTCTCTTTTTAGCACATTTTCATCACCCCTCCAACAGCTTATTTTTCCTTATAAATACGGCCTCCCTAGTGTTGTTAGGGACACTAAAATGCTCGTCCTCTCTTCTCTTCTTCCTCTAGTGTTCTCTCCTCCATATTATGGGCAATTACAGTCCCGCGCATTCCAAGATTCTAAACACTAGTGCATGTGTTTAGAGGCTCGTTGTGTAACCCTAGGGATCTATCGGCTACATCAATTTTCTCCTCAGTTAAGCCAAATTTGCTTTCAAGTTAGTGGTTCTTCATGAGGCAACGATTCCCTATCATCCTACTTCCATTTATTTCTCATTATTTTCCTACTATTTGAAAGAAAATTCTATTACCTATCAATGGCTTTTACAATTAACAAAGCCCTGCTAAAATCTCAAAACTCAAACATCTGAATGGAACTAACTACTGGCATTGGTCCCACAGCCGTTGGTCCCAAAAACTTCTAATTTTTTAAAACAATTAGAAGTCGATTTTGTGTTGTTCTCTTATCTAACTAAAGAGAACAAATACATCTGAAACCACTGCTACTTTCGTTGACAACATTGATAAGGGTAAGGCTAAACCTATTGATGAGGCAACCATGAAGAAATTCAAGAAAGATAATAAATCGATCAAGGGACATCTGCTGAATCGTATGATTAGCTCCATGTTCGATTTGTTTGTCACCTTCAAATCTGCCAAGATCATATGGGAGAAACTAGAGATCAAGTATAGAGCTAATGATGCTAGAGAGAAGAAGTACCTGGTTGGTGAATGGTTACGGTTCTAGATTACTGATGACAAGCCAAGCATGAAGCAAGTTCATATCTCTAAGAACCTGCGCGCTAAATTTTTGAATGAGGACATAAAGATGTGAGATACTACATGCTAATGTACTGATTGAGAAATTCCCACCATCCTGGAGCAATTATAGAAATCATCTAAAACATAAAAATAAAGATCTCACCTTCTAGGAACTGATCAGCCATATGAGAACTAAAGAAGTTAATCGTTTCAAACATAAGGTGCCCTTTCTTTAAACTCTTATAAAGCTGACTTAGTTGAATCTATTGTGCCCACACATAGAGATAGGTTTAAAGGCAAAGGAAACAAGAACCAAAAGTTGAGCCATTCTAGGCAACATAACAAGTCCAGCAACAAGATCCAAACACGAAAGGGCATGTGCTATGTCTGCAGCAAGCCAGGGCAGAAAGCATATCAATGCCCTCTCACAAAAGGCACTCTTAGCCAAATCAGAAGCTTGACAGGCAACCTACAGCACAAGACAACTTTGCTAAAGATGTTGAAATCATATGCGGTGTGACTAAAGAGGCAAACCTGGTGGTAAACAATGCTAAATGGATCTACAACATTGAGCTTCAAGGAATTTCTGCACTAACAAAGAACTTATACAACATGTGAAGATTTTGTAGATGGTTAATGCGTCTACATGGAAAACTTTACGATAGCTAGAGTTTGATAAATGGAAGATTCTTCTTAAATTTACTTGTGGCAAATTACTGTCTTTAAGAAATGTGGTTTATGTGCCTTCCTTTTATAGGAACATAGTTTCTGGTATACTTCCCAATAAAGCTACACTGAAAACTGTTGTTGGAGATGGCAAAGTTATTATTTGTCATAATGGAGCTTTGTTAGGAAGTGGTACTTGAATGAGAGTTTATTTGTACTTAATCTTGCTTTTAGTACTATGAATGGAAATGCTTCTACTTCTACTTATATTGTTGAGTCTATTAATTTATAGCATGGTATGCTAGGTCACGTTAATTTTTCTTCCATAAAATGACTTAAAATTAACCCTTAATTCTTACTGTGAATGTTGATAATATGTCCAAGTGTCTGTGTGCGTAGAAGTAAAATATGCTAAAAAAACCATTCAAATATGTCACTAATAGAAAAAGAGAATTGTTAGAATTACTACATTCAGACCTAACAGACTTTAAAAACACAGTCAGCGAAGGAGGGAAAAGGTATTATATCACCTTTATAGATGATTGCTCTAGATATACCACAGTATACTTCCTTAGGTCCAAAAATGACACTGAGGAAATATTTTTGAAATACAAGGCAGAGATTGAAAAACAATTGGATAGAAAAAATTTAAGAGAATGAGAATTGATAGAGCTGGAGAATATGAGTCTAACACTCTAAAAGCATTTTGTAAGAAAAATGATATTATACATGGGGTTAGTGCACCCTATACTCCCCAATAGAATGAGATAGCAAAACGGAGAACAAAACCCTTAAAAAAATTATGAATGTCATGCTTTTGAGTTCAAGGCTTTTTGACAATATGTGAGGGAAAGTTTTTTTATCAGGGTGCTATACTCTTAATGGAGCACATCCCATCATAAGCTAGAGCAAACCGCATGTAAACTACAGAAAGTCTATGCCCCTAACCTAAGTGTTTAAGGGTGTGGGATGTATAGCAAACATTCCCTTGCCTAGTCTCAAATGGGAAAATATTAGTACTAAAACCTTCAATTCTATGTTTATTGTTTGCCAAAACAGTGTTGCGTATAACTTCATGTCATTAAATGACTTCTCCATTGTGAGTCTTGGGATACAGAATTCTTTGAGCATGGTTTTTTCCTTTGAAAAAGAATGTCTCTGCTATTGTGCAACTACGTTTTTGGTTGAAGATTTCAATATTAATTTCTTGATTGATGAATTAGTGTCTGTTTCCTTTATCGAAGAATATCCAAAAACTTATGTAGAGGCCATGAGATCTATAGATGCTAGTTTTTAGAAAGAAGGCATTAAAAGTAAATTAGACTCTATAGTGCCAAGTCAACCTTAAGAGTTGGTTTACTTTCCTAAGGATTGTAGGCAAGTTATTCATAAATGGACCTTCAAAAAGAAGTGAAGACCCGATGGTTCAATAGATAAATACAAAGCTAGATTGGCAATTAGAGGATTTGACTAGAGCAAGGGGATTCACTACTTTGACACTTATTCTCCTTCGACTAAAATTGCCACCATTAGGATTCTAGTCACCTTAGCTATTATCCATGGTCTTGTTGTGCATCAGCTGGACGTGAAAACAATCTTTGTTCATGGTGACTTAGAGTAAGAGATTTATATGTCTCAACCTGAGGGATGTATGGTTTCTAGGTAGGAGATTAAAGTTTACAAGCTTACAAAATCCCTTTACGGTCATAAATAGGCCCCTAAAAAGTGGAATGAAAAGTATGATGGCACAATCGTACAAACTGGTTTTAGTGTAAGCACTTCTGACTCTTGTCTGTATTCAAAACTAATTGGTTTAGATTTTGTGATAATATGTCTATATGTCGATGACATGTTGATCTTTGGTACTAATATGCATGTTTTAATAAGACTAAAAAGTTGTGATGTCGTCATTTTGAAATAAAGGACATGGGAGAAGCAAACTTGATCCTGAGGATCAAAACTAGAAAGACAAATGATGGTTTTTCTTTATGTCAATCTCATTATATTGAAAAAATGTTAAAGAAACTTAAATATTTTGATGTGACTCCTATGTAAACTTCTTATGATCCTAACATATACCTCAAAAAGAGCAAGAGGTCTAGTGTTTTCGAAATTGAATATGTTAAAATCTTAGGAAGTGTAATATTTCTCATGCACTATACTCTACCTGACATTACTTATGATGCTAGTTTGTTGAGTCATTATACCCATACCCTAGTAAAGAGCATTGTGATGCATTATTTCGATTGCTTAAGTACCTGAGGGTAACTATGGATTGGTGCTTGCATTTTAATAAGTTTCCTACTATGTTAGAAGGATTTTGTGATGTAAATTCTGTCTTTAATAATGATGAAGTTAGTTATACCAGTGGTTATGCGTTTACCTTAGGGGGAGGAGCATCTTGTGGAAGTCTACCATGAAGCCTTGTATAACTCCCACTACATTGAAAGTTGAGTTTATCACTCTTGAGTTGACAGGTCAAGAAGCAGAATAACTGAAAACTTTATGAGCAGATATGCCATTGTATGGGAGACAAGCTATGACTATTCCTCTTCATTATGACTTACAGGCAACAATTGAAGTTTTATACAATAGTGTGCATAATGGAAATAAAAAACACATTTGCATTAGACACAGTGCGATGAACAATTTCTAAAACCTAGTTTGATAGGAGCAGTCTTTCTTGAAACGTCGAGTGGGGTGGGACTCAAGCCCATGGATTGAGATGGTATGGTGGATACCTACTTATGGTCAAATGAAGCCACATAAGCCTTAACATGCACTACATCTCTATCCCTATGGCGTGCGGTAGTGCTTCTGATAGGTTGACCTCTTATGCTTTGATGAATATCACATTTGCATAGGATTTTATGAGTGTTTGCGCGTGATTGACTTTATGCTCGAGTTTGCTGTTGTTAATGCTATTTTGCAGAAACTGGGTAAGAGAACCCAAGCACGTCTATAAAATCAATGAAGAATTATACAAGGAGGTAAGAACCCACAAACATTAGCGAAAAATCCATAAGGGACATCGTTTACCCGAATATACAGCATTGTTAAGATGGGACATAGTACACATTCAATCTGGGTTGACCAGATTTTAAAGAATCAACAAGGTGGAGCAACTAGAAGCCACCATAGCCAGGTCGTAGTAGATGCCATGGACCACGGTGGTCCTCAAGGTTTGACCGTGGTGGGGCCTTCCATTTGTGGTTTCCGTTTTCTTCATGACTATTCGTTTTCCAAGCGAATGTATCGTTTGACAGTCTTTATTTCCGCGATTAAAGCCTATTTTCAGCCAGCATTCTTTATTCCATTCCAGCATAATATACCATCTAATTAGAATTAGACTCTATTTTACAGTGAGGTAGAGTAAGTAGAAGAGGGAGATTCGTGCGGAAGTGGGATTGGGTTTGCAATCGACAGACACCCATTCGACCTGAGTAATTCCTTCCCTTCTCTTCTGTTTTCTCCATTAGATTTATTGCTTTCCATATTGATATATTAGCTTATGTAATTCATGTTAATTTGTAATTTTAAATATCGGGATTAATGTTGAACTTGAAATTATATGTGTTCTTCAATTGATTGTTTGGGGTACTTTTGAATTGTTGGGTTCATTTCATCAAGTTTGGAGTTTGAATTGCTTGTAAAAAGTTTGCTCACCATCTTGGTTGTATTAGATATTGGGTGAAGTATTGAAATATGAAATATGATATCGAAATTACCGGAATTGACTTAATTGTATGATGTCTTGAGAAAGAATTGTCAATCGAGAGATCTAAAATGATAATTGAGTGTCTATGGAACCTAAACTAGTTGTGAATCCATAAGAATTGATGATTCATCTGATTTGGGTATTTGGCTACACCTTGAAAGAGGCTTATGATACCTTGATTATCGGTCTTGAAGTTTCCTAATTAAAAAGAAAGTAATTTGATCTATTCTTGAATTGGGTAATTGCTTGGTTAACTTAATTCCTTGAATATTTATCCATTAGATTATATAGTTGATTAGTTTAATTTCAATCTCAATTTTTGATTTGTTAAGCCTATCTTGAGGGAACATAGCTTGATAGCTTGACCTAACCTTTATGAGAGACGACCTTGATTTGCTACAACGCTACCATATACTTGCAGCCCTATTAAGTTTTTGGTGTTGTTGTCTAGGAGTAGGGTCAAATGTTGGGCTTTTCTTGATAGGTTTGACAAAGCACTTTTTTATTTGAAAAAAAAAAACACAAAACATTGGAAGTTAAAAAATAAAAAACAATGGTAATTTTTATTCTCCCAATTCAATCATGAATTATTTTGGAGGTATTTTAAGTGTTTGCATGCGTTTCTTGCTCATTGTGATTATTGCATGGGCAAATTAAAAGTTTTAGGCATTGTTAATGATGGTGTGGATAGTAAAACTCGTGCTCTTTTAGAGTAATGGGTTTTTATTGGTAAAGGCATTGATAAATCATGGTATTTTCTTGAATTGATTGCTTGGGATTTGTTTGAATTTGAGAAGGTTAGTCGTGTTTCTGAATATTCTCCTATGATCCTTGTGCATTTCATACTGGATCTTATATGCCCACTTTTTGGTGTGTCATGTGTAATTATTTTAACCATGATATAAACATGTGTCCTTATTGTAACATGTCATGCTTAACTCAACTTTGCATCATATAGGGACAATACTGATATTGTCTTGACCTTACCTAATCCATCCTTCCCTTTAGTTTGTGCATAGGGCTCAAGGTAGGTTAGCCTTTTGGGTTTGTTGCCAAGTTTGGTGTTATTGATGCATGTTTTAAATCAGAAGATACTTTTGATACAGTGCATGATCTAGCTAAGATTCTTTTGGAGCGGCCATGTGATGTATTTGTGCATGAGGAGTTTTCTAGCTTTGGTAGTGACATGGTTCTCCCTAATCACCTTAATTATTCGCATGCTTCCCCTATTTGTTCATAACCCTCTCTTCCCCTAAGTATTATCTTAACATGCCTATTGATAATCATATCTTTTGTGATGCTATTGTGGATTTGGGTTTTGTTGACAGCATGTTTAATATGCTTACGAGTTGTGCCCCTAGGTTACTTGAAAGGATATGATGTATCCCTTGACCCATATATGTTATACCTAGTGGAAAAGCCTAGAAAAATCATTTGAAAAACTTTCTTTGATTTCTCTTTTGATTTTTCTATGGCATTTGCTTTATTGAAGAGAGCACTAACTTTCTTTGCAACGATTATGGTGGTGCTGTCTCACAACCATGCTTGTGAGCCCTATGATATGGAGTTTGACAAGCTCCTACATGCATTGATGACATCTGATTTGAGGAGCCGAGTGTTGAGTTTGAGATGAAGTGGTTGATGCTCCAAGCTTCCCTGTTCTATGGAGGCCTAAGTCTAGGTGCACCCACTACCTAACCTGGTGAGATTGTTCTTTTGTGCCTTCTCCCCTTCTTTTACTTTCTTACTTTGAGTAATTCTTATATAAGCATGAGGAAGGGGTAGTTTCATGTTTTTCATTTTGTTTTTTAGTTAAAGCATGTAGTTTTAGGTTTCCTTTCACCTGTAATGGCTTGTTACATTTTCATTTTGCATATAGAATTGCATGGATGATGGTGTGGATTGGATTTAGATGCCTCCAATGATACTTGTGCTTAGCATGATCTCTTCATGATCTTGATCACTTTTTGATGGATAGTCCCTTTAATACTAACTTTTTGTGAAGGTTTTCTAGATGTTCCATGTTTTGAGCTCTTATATTGATTGAGAACTATGTTATCTCTTAAAGTCCTTAGCAATAAGCTTCATTTACGAGCTTGTTAAGACAATGGCAGATATCACTTAAGATTTAGAGCCATATTTGGACTACTTCATTATGCTTAGTCTCATGTTCTTTTATGCTTGTGACTCTTCCACATTGTATCTCTAGAACTTGCCTAGACGCTTGTTCAAAATCATACTTGGATGTGCATGCATATTTCATGGTGTGATAGAGACATTCTTTCTTTGGACATTTTAGCCACATAACCAAATAGTCTAT
>NCQT01061620.1:634-15387 GCA_002740465.1 Stenocereus thurberi
TCCAATTAGTTAAGCTTATTATCTATGCTCTGTTCATAACAACAATTATTATACACTGCTTTTTTGTACAAGTTCGTTCCATTTTAAAACGGACCAAAAGTAGATGACCATAGACCGATCCGATCCGATCCGACCCGTTTATTTATATAAAATGCACGATCCGGCCCAAAGGATTAATGGTCCGACCATGAACTGACCCGATCCACTTTGCAAACGGGTTGGCCCTAACACGGCCCGACCCGGTCCATTGCCCACCCCTAATAATTATTCTAATCCAAATATTACATTTTATATTTAGAATTATTCTGGGCTTGCATTTCACTATTCGAATTGCATGGATCAAAAAAATAAAAAAAAAAATGTAAACGCCTTGATTGACCTCCTCTTGAGCCGTATACTGTATCTCAAAATTAACAGTTGCAAAGATGGATCATTTTGAGAGTATTACAATCCAGGCACAGTTAACTATAGAGTTTTTAAAATTACTTTATTTTTTGTAAGTAATCATCTTAAATCTTTACAACGTCATTATTGAATGATTAGTTGTTGATTTAAATAATTTTAGACCTCATTGCTGAGAGCACTGGGGTGTTCAAAAATAAAAGCTAATTAAAATAAGCCTATCAAGGTTAATGGGGATTTACTAGAGACTCACCCTCAAATTCTCTCAGAATGTCTTGATGTCTCCTGCATGATTTGTCAATTGGCTTATCTATTGATAAAATCTTTAGAAATTATACTAACGCTTAAAGTGGCGCATCGATAATTTTGATGGGTTTATTGTCTTTTTAGCACTTTTTAACTCGTATACGTACTGCTTATGTTAAAATAGATGCTTGATAGTGTTATAGTGGTTTATAGGGACTAATCAGGATTAATGAGCATCTCAGAACACTTTTAATTAGTAGCAACTAATCAACATATATTTTCCTTTACGTAAGTAATTAATGCGATATCTGTCTAGGAATAATTTCTTCCATTTTTTTCAAATAGAATCTTGAAAAAAAAAAAAAAAGTGGACTACCCTAGATGGTATCAATTCAAATCTTTAGCCTTTTCACTGAGCTCTTGCTTCTTGCATACTACCTAGTGTAACAGCAATGGAGCCACCTTGTAACAACTTTTTGAATTTGCATTTATAAATATTACCCCAACTGCACCTGCCATTTCCACCACCAAGAGTAAGTTAAACAAACATAATACTCTGGTTTTTGACAAACTACAATGATGATGAATAGAAGACCAACAACCTTCAGAAACTCATCAACATCCTCCATCATCATAACAAAATTCGCTGCTCCTCCGAATCCCATTATAACACCAGCACCAGCACCAGCATCAGCACCACAACCACTAGCAATCCCGCAGTTACCGATGTCTCGTTCTGAGTCAAGTAAGTTCACAATAAGAACCCAGAGTGGCATTATTGATAAGCCTGAATATTATCATAGCCAACAATTACCATCAGAGAAGAAGTCTCAGGCTGTAATTGATTATTACCCTTTCCCTCAGTCCCCTGACCTTGATGATCTTGGGCTAGGCAAGGGAATCATGAGTTTGAACCATGACCCGCAACATAGGCTAGTCCAACTGAATCTTCCGGGCCCTTTTACTTGCATGGGGTGCAAGGAATATGGTGCTGGCACACGATTCTCCTGCAAGCAATGCAACTTTGAGCTCCATGATTTTTGTGCTTTGGCCCCTCCTGTCCTCAAGGCTCATCCTCTCCACTCACAACACCTCCTCGTTTTCAACACTAAACCAGGTGATAATCTTCCGACTGTCAATTAACTAAACTGCCTGGTAATTAAAATTGTCAAAGAACCATCTCAATCAACAGCTTATAACTAATGGTTGAAAGTTACGTTTGATAAAGGTTGCGTAAGATAGTTTGACACATCCCTTCATGCCAATGAATTGAAGCTTGATCTTGCTCAAGAAGATTCTGATGCCATTAAACAAACCATCTCAGCTAAAAGTTTAAACTGATGACTAAAGGTTAAGAGAATGTCTTATAGTATACTCTAACAGAAAGAAGCACCTTGATGCATTCGAGGATCTTGACAAGTTCATTCCATACATTTAACAGGTAAAGGACTCTTAAAACCAACTTGTGATGTGTGTGGCAAGGCCGAGAAGGGATACATGTTCAAATGCAGCGCGTGCAGCTTTCAGTTACACCCTTGCTGCGCGATGCTGTCACCCAAGATTAACTTCACAACACACCCACATCCACTTGTAATGTTTCCAGCCACGGCTGCTCTATTAGGAGACATCCAATGTGCAGAGTGCAAGAGGAAGAGGTCAGGGCAGGTGTACAGATGCACAGTCTGCGATTACTACCTGCACGCAGTGTGTGCCAAGAACATGGTGAACGGCCTCCATGTCAATGGACTCAAGAGGCTCGATGACAAAAGCAGTGGCAACAAAATGCTCAGTGTGGCTGCCAAGTTGGCATCACATGTTGTCATGGGCTTCATGGGGGGAATTGTTGAAGGCATCGGAGAAGGATTAGGGGAGGTTCTTACACAGAACTTAGCTAAAGGAAGATGCAACAGTACTAAAAGAGGATCTCACATATCTGGTTAACTCGCCTGAACAATCCTATGCAGATGTTCATGCCAATGCATATAATTATTGCTTCATTATACATGTGTGCTTTCGTGCTTTGATTACCATTAGGCATATCAATTGCTTATATTGTGATTCCCAAGTCTAAGCAAGTTCTATTTTATCTGGTATATTGTTTTCAATTCGTTGCATATGTAGTAGGTCAGAGAAATACTCTGTAAGGCGCTTTCTTTTTTCTTTGATTTTTTTTTTTTTGGATAAAATGTAAGAAGGTAATGACAATGTAATTGGATTTAGTTGGTTCCACAATATCAATATTATTGTAAGATGCTAATAAATAATATGTACAAATCCCCCCCCCCCCTTCCCCCTTGAGCAAGTTTCTAACGACTGCCGTCATCACGGACATCGGAGGAGGGTGGGGGAGAAATGGAGAATATGATCTACTAATACAATTTTTTTAAAAAAAGAAAACAAAAATTAACATAAACCATTATATTACCCTTCTCGTTATGATTTCCTCTCAAATTCAATCCATATTGGTTTTCTTTTCTTTTTTCTTCTCGTGTAAAAGGGGTACAAAACACGATGTAAGAGGGATTAAATTCAAGATTCTATCAATTCAACAACTCTCAATGACTTTACTAGTTAAGCGCCTGAATACTGGCATCCACAATTAGTATTGGGTAACAAGTTGACAATTAGACAACACTGTTATCCAATCAACATAGTGTGATCACCTCTACATTTGTGTCTGTGTCTAGGCAATTTCAAACTGGTTTTTTGATTTAGACACACTGAATTATCATTGGCATCATGAACAACCAAAATGAATACTACAAAATATAAAAAAAAAGGTCCTAAGATCATATCTTCCAAATACAATTAATAATTTTGGGAACCTTTTTCCCCTTCTTTTGGGAGTTTGGGAGAGAGGGTACTGATTGCTGTTGCTGGGTTGGATTCTTCAAAAATTTAAAGATAGGATCTAATCTAATCTAATCTAATCTATTTAAAATTATCGAATATTTCGCCGAAGTTATCAGTGTAACCAAAAAGGAAAAAGTGAATAATCTCTAAATGTATATACGAGAAGAAAAATGATTTATAATTTTAGCAAACTCCCTCTAATTCATGCCGCTATAGAAGGTCATGATCAGAAGGTCTCTTTCGTTAAAATGTTTTGGAAACTCTTTTCACTTAGAAGGACACAAGTTCCTGCTACCAACAAACAATAATTCTGGAATGATTCAGAGTTTCAAGACCTGGGAAGACAATGGGAAGTTGAAGATCTAGGTGATAGAAATGAAATGATAAACAAGGAAGCACGGAATTTGGTACGTAATACAGGAATAACACGATACGTATACGTAGACTTGGAGAAGGCATGTTTGGATGAGATGAATAACAAGTTGTTCATACAGTGTACCACTATCAATTTAAAAAAAAAAAACACACAAATTTCTTTATGTGATTTATGTCTAGCATGCACTTGAGAGTGTCCAAAAGAGTGTTCCAGAGTGTCGGTATCCAAAATTTGTTGGACATGGATATATGAAGCCACAGAGAGTGCCTGAGATTCTTAGTTGACAAGAAAACAACAGAGAATTTTATAAGCATGGGACTTCAATTCTTTTTTCCCCCCCATCCACAGTTCCCAAAATATTGTGATGGTGATATGGTAGTGTGGTAAGCTAGAAAGAATTATGTACTATGAGTTTTGCGTTGCAATTGCAGCAGTTACTCACCGTGCCAAGTTCAGGGTTGCTTGCACCTGTCCCTGGACTACTGTTTGGCTGTCTACTCTTGTGCTGTAAACTGTAACTTGATGCTACTCTGTTTTATGTACTGTAGAAATTTGTATTTTGCTAGTATTTTTTTATGTCCATCTTATCTTTGTTGGTTTTATGACTATTTTTGTTACTTGTGCTGCCACTGCCCATGTATCCCATGCTTCTTTAGTCATCAGTTAGCATCTGACCTCTCCCTTGCCCCTGCCCACATCTTACATGTCCTGCCCTTACATTTGCTGCTACATATCATAATCAATTATCAACATGCATGTGCTGATATTAATCACCTCCGAGCTTAGCTCAAGTTATATGTGAGGCATCTTTCGAACCTACGAGGCATTTCCTCTACAAAAGGAGGCGTCTCCATCTCAATAGCCCTATTCGGACTGTAACTCGATTACCCCTCCCATTGGACTTGTCAGCCCCATTCACTGTTAGCTTGAGATAGGGTGCTCAGTTTACCATTATTTTTTTTAAAAATAGTGCCGATAGTAATTCCAATGTGTTGGAACCTTCGGACCAGTATCCTTGGTCTTCTGAATGAGATTACCAACAAAGGGTGTTAATTGCTGCAAGAATTGCCTCTTGTTCAGAGTTTCAAACTTTCAGCTAGGACTTGGTTTAGTTGATGGAGACAGTCATTTTCAGTTGAAAATGACGATACAGACAGCTGGCTATTTCTTTTGTCAACCAGCTTCAGATTCTGGACAAAGAAACTTCCGTTTCAAAAAGGCGCCGTAAGGAAACAAAAGGAAACTCGCATGAATCATGTGGACTTTAATGGAACAACTATTTCTTCACTGACTTTCTGAAGAACTCGACTTGCTTGCTGCATTTGTGTGCTGAATCATGCATTCACGTGTCCAGAAGAAAAGGTTCATTCCAACTCAAAGCTATTCGCCAATAGTCTCCGCAAATTATTACATGTACTCGTAAGTATATACTTCAGGATTTAATCTATAGGCATTTTTTTAGAGTGTATTTGTCATATATTCTATTTTTTAATATGTAATTACTTATGTGTAACATGAGAATACATACTCTTAAGAGTACAATATAGCCTTTGAATAGTTTCACCTTGACAAGTGGAGGGAGGGGCCCGATGTAGCTTTACTTCTTGATTACAGAATTACGGGAAACCCAGTTTTGTTTGATCCTAAATTAAAAAACCATTTGGAGTTTCTTCGTCTATGAAAAGATCATCCATTCTCTTCCCGCCTTATTGTGCTTGTAATTCGATCATATGAATGATGCATTAAGATGATGATGCTTCAACTCCATGCAACAAGAATCACCGAATCAGCAATGAAAAATGAAGCTCTTACAGACCACCTATATCAATATTACAACAAAAGCCACTACACCGATGATATTAGAGAGGTCCTGAGTCAAACATGGATTTCTGCAACAAAATTCTTCACTGTGAACTGATGTACGAACTATTGGTCTTTGCCAGCCCTAATTCAGAAGTATATGCTGTACTTGGATTCTTGCCACACATGATAAGACTCAGTTTATGGATAGATAAAGACATACAGTTGATGAACCACCTCTCTGAATCCCCCAACTAAGAAAGATGCGAAGCTGTAGAAGGGAGATAAATTACATGACTACCTTATGTTACAAAGAGCGGGAGGCAAGATTGTCAAGCGACAAATAATTCACAGAGATTTAAATAGCGCGAGCAGGTTATTGTGCAATGGATCAGAAACATGCTCGACAAGGTTTTGTATGGGTCCTTTACCGGTCACTGCTGCTTGAAGATAGAAGCCTAACCAAGCTACCATGGCTAGACGACCATTTTTCATCTCCTTCACTTTCAGCTCCTCAAAAGCAACAGGATCCGTACTCAGTTTCAAGGGGTCAAAGAGAAATCCTCCTGGATAGTTAATGTCACCAGGTAAAAAGATTCCTAGAGGTTCCAAAGCTTCAATTCCGCAGTACCGTGCATACTCTGGTCCCACCTATAGAGGACAAAAGGCCAGATGAGAAATAGACAGATTGTATAGGGGACTCTCGTGAATATCTCCATCTCCTCTGTCACAAGAAAAGGGAGCTACCAGATTGATAAACTACCCTTACCAGCAAAACAGTAAAGAGAAGAACCCACAAGAGTGTTAAATAAAGTGAAAGTTACCATGAGGAGAACTTGGCATATAGCTATAACAATTACTCCTTGACTACCGGCTAGGTGGAGTCCTGGGATGCCCAGATAGTCTAGTGTTTCTCCCTGAGTAATTCACAGAAGCAATTAACAGCTGCAAAATGAATAGCAATATATTCAACACAAAAATATAAACAAATCACCTTGTTCAAGCAAATAGTGACATCTATACAGGTGCAAAATTTAAGCAGCTACAATAGAACTATAGAAGTGAGCCCTGAGTCAAAAATATGAGGGGTAAGGCACCAAACCAACCCAGCTGAACCCAACCTAGGAGTCTTGCCCAGGCAGGGCAAATATAAGGGCAGAAGGTTAGTCAACTACGCAGGTAGTTGCGATAATGATGGTTTGTTGGAGTGTATGGCCAAACTAGATAGAATGAATCAACAATGAAGAGTTCCGAAATAAGGGCCTCCAGCAATCCAAGCTCTACTGTCCTCTCTGCAGTCTATAATTATACTGAGGCATCCAGAATCAAAGTAAATAAAGAAGTGGGCTCTCTTTGGGAGGTAAACCAATCCTTGAGGGTTCAGGTAACCAAAATACTAGAGAGCCTCATCAGCTAGAATACTGATACCTCAACTTAGGAGATCAGAAAAGCATCCGAATATCACCTTGTCACCAAGCTCCGAAACTCTTCCTAACCCTATTCAAAATCAAGGTTAAAGACCACCCTTATATGTAGACATTCTTCCTAACTTCCTCCATCACTTAACAACCACAAAAAAGCATCTAAACTTTCCTTGCCATCAACTGATGCATGCCAATAATGCAGGAATTAGCCAAGAGGCCCAAGATACACATGATATATTGTAAAGGACGTTTTCCAGGACCTTGCAAACACTAAATGTCTATGCAGAGGGTTGTAATCCTGATCTTGATGGACATTTCAGGGATTTGACTAATGAAATTTGGATTCATGCTATAACTTTGCGCCTCTATTCTTGTGAAATTTCATGAAGAGTATAAGAGAGGATTTCCTATCAGCAATTATTGAGTGCGCATCGATGCACAACAATAGCGAAATGGTTGTGATAGAGCAATTTGTACCAACTGTCACCTACCCCCTTATGATCTTACCATAATCACCCATCACATCAAACTTTTTATCCTTCAACCATGGCGACCACATAAGACATATCAAGATGGCTCCCCAGTTTTTGATACAAATTTTGATTCTTTCCAAGAATCTTATCAAGAAAACCAAACAACATCGAGTCTTTTAAGGTCCTAATATTGGGTAAAGGCATATTGATGCTCTTCTAAGCAAACCTGATAAGGACATTGATAATAGGGAGAGAACCGACACTATCATGTAGGCATGCTAGAATTAGGGAACAATAACTGGTTGAGCCTGAGCCTGAGCCTGAGCCTGAGCCTGTTGTTGAAGCAAAAGTGGAGGAGATTGAAGACCCTCTTCAAGAGACTGTTTTTCCATCAGATCCATAATACATCAATGAGACATCTAAAGTTAATGAACTCATAGAAATCAATGAGGTTTGCAAGATTGAAGAGGCAATCAGTCCAATCACAATAAACTCAGAAGTTGTCTCATCCTCCACAATCTTTTTTTTTTTTTTTTCAATCAAAACTCATGTTCGAGCCCCCCCTCCCCCAAAAGAGGGGCTAACGATGCAGCTGGATAAAACAGAAAACAAGGGATTTTTGATTTATAATATCAATATATATATGGCGATTGGCAACACAATCCCAAATACATGCAATAATTTTCCGCATGACAAAAAAGGATTAGGAAAGTAGTATTTCAGGTATATAAGCATACTAGGATATTTTCCTTCTCTATTTGACTAGTTTAGGCTATAAATACCCCTATTGAGCTGTTTTATTTTTGGAGTTGATGATGGAATAAAATTGAGTCAATAGTTTTGGAGGCGATCTCCATCATTAAGAAATTCATATGAGATATAGGACATTCAAGGGCTGGATGACGAGAAAAAGCCTTGGACCATACAAACAGAGAGCTCATCTGTATGAGCTGCGCATATTAAAAGCATGGATTCAAAATGTAGCTGAACCGCGACGAAACGGCCGCGTTGGGAAGGTTTTGGAGTTGAACGAACCGCGTTTGCATGCCGCAATAGCCACAATATGGAACACGATTGCCGTATTAGAGCGATTTGGCCGTACCGCTACCGAAACTGATAAAAGTCATTTTTGCATCATTTTCCCAGCCTAGGTAAATAGTGGACCAACAAGAAATGTCTATCCAGCTGTTGTTAGCCTCTTATTCTGCAAAGTAATGGAAAGTCAACAGTTTTTACTCCCAGGTTAAACAGCTTCACCAGAATTAAGCATAATTGGCCACTAAACCTAACCCGGGCAGTATTCTAGGGTACGTAATTGTATTTGGAAAGACGAAAAGGTAGATGCATAAGCATGCAAAAAAGACTTGTTTGTCATCAAAAATACCTGCCTTAAGTTTTGAATAACCAACTCGCCACCAGACAGGTTCGACAAAGTTAAAAGCCCCACAGAGGTCCAACACTTCTGGAATTAGCGCACCAAGAGCCCCGAGCATAGCCCAACGAGCATGAAGAATCTCAAAACTGCACAGTATCACCACATACCAATTATCTCTTTGGTTGAAAAGACACTCCAAAATGCTGAGAAGAAGAAACATGTTAGTTCATGTTCAGATTAGCGTTGTTGAACACTGATAATACGACCTTTGGGGGTCTTGGACTGAGATAATTCGAATTTAAAATTTGGCACTTTGCATGCCAACCTTTGGGGTATTTATGTTTAAGATACCATTGTCAAATTGAAAACACTATGACTTGTTAATTTGATTACCTGGTAGCTTACTTACCACATGTAGCTTGTGCTACCCAAAAAAGTGAACAGAAGTACATTATCCACTTGTGGTAATCATGTTACCACCTATCAAATTGATGAGTAGAGTGTCTATAGCTCTATAATAGTACTAGAAAATAAATAACCCCAAATCAGAGAAGCCACTGTAACTTACTTATCACATGTGGACGGTAGTGGTGGAAAAAGTGAATGAAAAAATGCTATCTCTACTTCGGAAAATGGGGGAATTGGGTAAGGTTTTGTTCTCCAGTTTGGAAAAGAAAGGAACACTCGTGGGGCTTTAGAATGACGCAAGATAGTTGATGTAGGACGCTCTAAGAGCAATGCCTACAAAGATGAACAATTGATGTAGGACGCTCTAGAAGCAATTCCCACACAGAGAAAATTTACACAAGTAACTTTCACTTAAATTCTATACAATGCTTATTCATAATCTCCCTTCTCAAATTACATAAAGGGGTTTATATAACTAAGAGGCAAACTAGATTAGAAAACTTAAATAATATTATCCTAATAGAACCTAATATTATCCTAATAGAATAGGAAACTAATCTTAATCAAATATCACTAAATATCCTTATTTTCGCTATCCTAAAATATACTTACAATTAACCTACGAAAATAATAAAAAATACAAAAATCTCCAATATCAAAATGTTCAGATTTCATAAATCTTTTTACCCATTCTTTACTCTTATCCTACATCATTCTCCCCCGGTTGGAAAAACTCGTCCTCGAGTTTTGAAATGAAAAAGCGCAGGAGAAGAATATGAAGAAAATGATTTAAAATCCTTCCACTTTTGCCGAAACTTCAGCCTTAGCATCTTCTCCAGCATTAAGCACCATGCCAAAAATGGATGTGGAGTCTTTTTCTCGACGAAGTAATCAGGGATAAAAAATTTCAGCATACTGTGCATGTATGCGAACTGCTTTATCCATATTGGATTCTCTTTCCTTGTGGTCCGAGTTTTGAACGTCCACTGAAAATTCACGAGGGATATTGAAAAAGTTGTTTTCTAATGTCTTTGACTCTTTGTTAACTTGTACCGGTGATTGTATGTCCCCTTTATCAGTTCCCCGAGTAAAAGTTTCAGCATTGCTATCTCCAATGAACATCCCCTCATAGTGAACTTCATTTCCATATGACTCAAAGCCACCAACTTCGACTTCTTGATTCACATAACTGATGCTGATATCTGAAAGCTGTCCATGCTCTTGTACTTGGACATCTCCTTTTATATACTCATCTTCAAGAGTCTCCTCTTTTTTGTCCTCAACGATAAATCTCCTATCATGAGCATCATAACATATTGAATTCGAATATATCCCATTCAAATAAGAAGTTAATTGCCTCCGAAAAGACCTTAGAGATGAATCTCTATAATCTCTAGTGGGAAGTTGCCATGGTATTAAAGGAGCTATCGGAGGCTTACAACCAAGCTTATACCTAGGAATGTAAGGCTTACACCCACAAATGAACTCACTAGCAAAATAAAGATCTAGCTTGCAGCATCCTTCATAAATTTGACAACCCTGAAGCAAGTCGAGAGCATTTATAGCATCTTTGGGTGAATACAAATTTACCCGAGCATGAACATCACCCATTGTTCGAAATCTGGCAACGTGTTCTACATCCCCGCAAGGAGAAAATGTGGTGTAGAACATTTGTTGTAATAAGGAGTTCTTTATCGCGAATAATCACAAATAGTGCTCGATGATGTTTGTCACACCAACCCACGGTTGCCGTAGGCAACAATCTTCAATCAAACTATGGAGACACGACCAAATAGCAAGAACGTATATGGCAGCAATCATGAATAGATGTTGGCAGTACCAGATCTCAGCATCGCTGATATTAACAGTGCTAGAAACTAGTAAATTGAGCTAAACGATGGGAAAAGAGAGCTTCACAAATTAGGATCTGTTTTTTTTTGTTCTTTTTTTTTTTTGGTGGCTGATTTGAGAAACAAAGGATAGGGAGCAAAGAGAAAATTGACAGTGGTTGGGATGAGATCGGGTAGCTCTAGTATCAAATTGATGTAGGATGCTCTAAGAGCAATTCCTGCAAAGGTGAACAATTGAAATAGGACACTCTAAGAGCAATTCCCAAACTGAGAAAATTCACACAACAACTTTCACTTAAATTCTATATCAATTCGTATTCATAATCTACCTTCTCCAATTACATTAAAAGAGTTTATATAACCACGAGGCTAACTAGTATTAGTAAACCCAAATTATAAGATATAAACTAGAAAAGAATAAAAATATATAACCTAATATTATCCTAATAGACTAGGAAACTAAATCTTAATAAAATATCACTAAATATCCTTACTTTAGCTATCCTAAAATATGCTTCAAATTAACCTACAAAAATAATGCAAAATACAAAAGATCTTCAACATCAACATATTCTAATTTCCTAAATATTTTTACCCATTCTTTACTCTTATCCTGCATCATTGACGTATAACGCTCTAAGAGCAATTCCTGCAAAGGTGAACAATTAATGTATGATGCTCTAAGAGCAATTCCCACACTGAGAAACTTCACACAACAACTTTCACTTAAATTTTATATCAGTTCTTATTCATAATCTACCTTCTGCAATTACATAAAGGGCTTTATATAACCAAGAGACTAACTAGTATTAGGAAACCTAAATAATAAGATATAAACTAGAAAAGGATAAAAATATATAACCTAATATTATGCTAATAGACTAGAAAACTAGTTCTTAATAAAATATCACTAGATATCCTTTTTTGGCAATCCTAAAATAGGTTTAAAATTAACCTACGAAAATAATAAAAAAATATAAAAGATCTCCAATATCAAAATATTCTAATTTTTAAATTTTTTTCACCCATTCTTTACTCTTATCCTGCATCAATAGTTGCACACGTACACAACAAATAGACCCGACCTACCTTTAGTCATGCAATAGCAAATAGACAACATGGAACTTACATTTTAAACCAGCATCTTTATTTTATAAACATATGATATATATGCATCTCTAGATAATATCTACCACCAATGGCTAGCATCTATCGAAGGAAACTAGGAGGGGAAATACAAGGTAGGCAAAAAAGAAGCACAAATAAAATAATTTTTCTGTAAGCACATGATATATATCTCTAGATAACGTCTACCAGAAATTGCTTGCCTTCCATCCAAGGAAATAAAGCTGGAAAATACAAGGTAGGCCAAAAAGGAGCATACTTAAAATATTTTTGCAAAGCAATGGGATCCTTGCCCAACCCTGCAACATCAAAGCCATAGTCTCCTGGAAGCTCTCCTGTGAGATATGATGGATACCGAAATGGCAACGGACCCAGCCATCTAGGACGATCTTTCCCATACCAGCAACTGATACAAATCAAAAGGACAATATAATTGGACCAAAACCAAGTAACCAAAGCTTATAGAAGATCAAATGGTTGCATGCTTTGACAGATACATTTAATAGCTTAACTGCAAGAGAAAATCTAGCCATTTAAGAGGCAGAAGTAACTCAAAGGATGAAAAAAAAACAAATCAAAGAACCAATGGCCAATAATTCCACGTTAACAGGAGAATTTCCTGCTTATTGCCTTTCCAAAGCCATTGAAGAGGTAGAAGTAACTCAAAGCATGAAAAGAAAACAAATCAAAGAACCAAAGCCCACTAATTCCTTTTTAGGAGAAGTTGCTACTTATTGCCTTTCTAAAGCCTACAGGCATTATCCAGTAAGAGGCACAGTGCTACACAAACATGTTTCTCATATAAGCTACATGGAATGCAGTACACAACTGTGAAAAGTGAAAAATCGCCCATTGTGTCTCAACAAGGACTATACACCAACACAGAAGAACTTCAATAAATGAGGAAATTAACATGCGAAGTTCGGAAATGCTCTCCTTGAATTATGACGACAAATAAAAAGCATACATGCTTTCCACCAAAATTATGCTTAAGTCACACCACAACCTAAAAAAAAAAGAGGCAAGTTCAGATTTATCTCAGCTTGGACATAGGTTGACCAATATACTATCCATATCCTGGTAGCTTAAGCACAAAATTATTACAAGACATACTCAAAAGAGAGGGGAGGGGGCTCTAAAGACATTTGACAGCAGAAGGGCTCAAAGTGTCAACAAATGAATTTGGACAAGAAAGTGGATCCAAGAGCCTGCATGAACCATCAAAAAATCTTTTCAAACCACGACTACAGTTCAGTAACTGTCATACACCCAAGAAGATTGCGAACACTTGAAAGTTGAAAGTCAGCGAATCAAATGATAATATAACCATAAATATGGATTACCATAGGAGAGGACACCTACAGGATGAAGTATGTATGTTTCCAGCATCAGACAAATACACATGTTAATGCTGATCTCCATCCCGGTTAACATACTTTCAAGTCAAACATTGGCATGTAAAACTAGATACTGTAATGGCACCAACCACGCATAATGCCCAGCAAGTAGCAAAGCATCACCAGACATTTCTTTTTGATGTGCCCAGCACTGGTGAAGAAAGTTGATTGTATTCCTTTTAGTCTCATGGACCTTTTCTTTTTCTTTTTCTTTTCCTTTTATTCTTTTTTTTGGGTTATTTTGGAAATCCATTCGTCCTTGCACCTCAGAACTACATAGATAGGACTGAAAGTTGATGTCTACAGTTACTAAGAGTGTTTATTTAGCTAACCAATGAATCACAGTACCCAAAAACCTTTCAACATTTGCTCCTTAGTCCTTACATAGCCTGATTCAAGGTTCAAGGGTGTGAGTTGTGACTGTGGTTAGCAGATCACACAGACCGACAAGGCGACAATACAGACTGAATGGAGTTAAGAGCATTCTCAGTGACAAATGATTACTGCAAAAACAGCAGCATTTGAGCTGGTGCAAAGAGATAAGTACAAGAAAAGGATGTAAAGTAAAGGGTTGCTACCAAGAGAAGTCATATCCGGCCAGCGTTTTCTATTGGCAAGCTCTATCTGTTATACATATTCGAGTCCAGTCCAGCTGAGAAAGTTCAAGCCTCATAACAGGTAAGAAAAACTTTATGGCTAGTAATGCAAGAAGGAATCATTTCACATGCCCAGCTGTCTGACCGATGGTCCAAGATATTCACTGTGTAGCTTAGCCACAAACCTCACTCTACAACCGTTATGCAACTCCGAATAGCTGCAGTATGTAGTGAAATATTCTAGAACACTTAATTTCAAATTGCAATTTCCGCAATTAAAATGATTCTCCACATCCATGTCTATGTCCAAATTTTGCACAGTGTCCCCATGTTCTAAGTTTAGAACTTCTATGTGTTAGACACTCAGATTTGTACTCATGCCCAACCGCGCAAACCTGAGTCCATGTAAAATGCGGTGGAAGAGGCAA
>NCQT01061623.1:0-12865 GCA_002740465.1 Stenocereus thurberi
TGGATTGATTAGGATCCTTTGGCTTTTTTCTGCTTCTAAGTAACTTCGTTGGGAGCCCCTGCTGTTTGTCTGTTGCCTCTTTCATTTAAAATCCCTTAGTTTTTCGCTTTTTATTTGTTTAATCCTGGTTATTTTGGCCTTCTATCTGAGAAATTAGTTTTATTTAATGAAGGTTTGACAGCCTGCGAATCACTCCAAGGTCTCTTGATGTATTAGCTAGAGGTTCTCCTGTTTGTGGAGATCTTGCTGTGTCTTTGTCACAAGCAGGTCCACAGTTTACTCAGGTGATTTTGTAGTGACATATTCAGATATTATGTTTCTTCTATTTATATTCCAGTAATTGGCTTTTGTCTAACCTCTGTATGTATGAAAAACCTAGGTGTTGCGGGGATTATATGCCATAAAGGCCCTCCGCTTTTCTACTGCTCTGTCTGTATTGAAGGATGAATTTCTACGTTCAAGGGATTATCCAAAATGCCCCCCAACATCTCATCTGTTCCACAGGTTCCGAGAATTGGGATACGCATGTATCAAGTACGTAGATTGTTACTCACTTCCTCATTTCATAAGATGTTGATGACATGATTTCTTCAATTACTCCTATATACCACGAAAATTGACAGATTTCTTTTGCTATTGCTGTACTTTCTTCACCTTAAGGACAACGAGAACAAAGAAGATCCTACTGCAATCCAGTCCCGTAACTTAATGTATGTAGATTACTACATTAACATATGTGGAATGACAGAGATAGAGTCCTCACATACCAATGTCATTGAACTATTCAGAATGTCCAAAATGCCATCTGACCTTTTTGTTCAGCTGTGCCACCTAATTTCTCAAAACATTCAAAAGATGCCACTATTTACCTGAAGTAGCCGATGATGATGATTATGATGATGACTTCAACATCATCTTGCAATAAACCGGCACCCCCTCCCTCTCTGACCTTCTCACCCCTATCCCCCACTATTGCTGGTAGCTGGGCTACCGCTGGTTGGCTGATCACCAACAACCCAGATCAGAAGTCGCCGGCCACCACCAAACCCAAGCCCGCCGTTGTCACTGTCCCCTTCCTCCCTACTACCACTGCTCTCTTTTCCTCCTCTTCCCCTTCTTTCTGGAAGGGGAAGGGGTAACCAGAACCTGGGGTAACCAGAACCTGGGGTAGCCAGAACCTTCAGGGTGCCTAGAATAAATGACAAATGATTGAAAACCTCACAGAATTTAAGTTTAATTTAGTTTTAGCTCTACCTTAAATTCTTACTCATTGAGGAGGTGCGGAATATTCTGAGATTTTGTATTTCCTGCAAATATCAGACATTATTGTGCTCTATGCACTCTGGGGAGTTCATAATCATTACATCTGCTGCATGTATTATTACATTGACAATGGGAAGTTCCTCTTGCAAATCATGTTGTTGAATCTGACGAGCAATATATTGTTTAATGTGTTCCTTAATCGTTCTCCATTTGAGTGAATGGTGCTTTTCTTCTTTCCCAATAACAAAGAGATTTGCCATGAAATTGCAGGTATGGTCAGTTTGACAGTGCAAAAGAAACATTTGAAGTTATTTCAGACTATGAAAGCATGCTTGATCTATTTATATGCCATCTGAATCCTAGTGCAATGCGGCGTCTAGCACAGAAACTAGAAGAAGATGGTGCTGATCCGGAGTTGAGGAGGTACTGTGAAAGAATTTTACGGGTGCGCTCCACTGGGTGGACACAAGGCATTTTTGCAAATTTCGCTGCAGAGAGCATGGTTCCTAAGGGACCTGAATGGGGAGGCGGAAACTGGGAAATCAAAACACCTACCAACATGAAGGATATACCACAATGGGAACTAGCTGCTGAGGTAATGCCATACATGAAAACTGATGATGGACCTATCCCAGCCATTGTTACAGATCACATTGGTGTTTATCTTGGGTGTATAAGAGGTAGAGGTCATGTGGTTGAAGTGAGAGAAGATAGCCTGGTCAAAGCTATTGCATCCGCCGGTGCTGATAGTAAACCAAATGGTATCCCACCATCTTTGGCTGATTCCACATCCGGCAGGGGGGCAATTGTACCTGATTCTAAGGGGACTTCCTTGATGGGTCTAGAAACTCTCATCAAACAGCCTTCAGGCTCTAGCGCAGCAGATGAGCAGGCTAAAGCTGAAGAGGAATTTAAGAAGTCAATGTATAGTGGTGGTGATAGCAGTGATGATGAAGAGGGCGAGAAAACTAAAAAATTCCAAATCAGAATACGGGATAAACCAGCTTCATCTGCTACTGTGGATGTCAATAAAATTAAAGAGGCCACAAGGCAATTCAGTCTCGCCCCACCGATGGGCAGGTCCAAGTCATTGGCTGGTGGTACACAGGACCTGGGCCTCACTATGCAACCTGCTACTACAGCAGCGACCAGCATTGGCCCAACTCCTGTGTCTGCTCCAAAGGATCCGTTTGGTACTGATGCATTAGCTGGGCCACCTGCTGTTTCACAGCCATCTTCTGGGGTTGGAGTTACTGCTGGGCCTATCCCTGAGGACTTCTTTCAAAACACCATACCATCTCTTCAGGTTGCAGCCTCTCTTGCTCCTCCAGGAATTATAATTTCTAAATTGGATGGAAGCTTTCAAGGGGTTGGGAGCAATCAGGGACCAGTCAATCATCCGAGCTTATCTGCTAATAACGTTAGTCTTCCGGAAGGTGGCGTGCCGCCTGGAGTAACTCAGCAGGCCACAATTCCAATTGATTCCATAGGGCTTCCAGATGGTGGAATACCCCCACAATCAACTAGTGAGACCATCGCCTATCCACAGCCTCAGGTTCTGCCTGCACAACTACCTATGTCAACTCAACCTCTTGATCTTAGTGTATTAGGAGTTCCAGGTGAAGCCACAGACTCTGGAAAGCCTCCTGTGCAACCTGCTCCTTCGCCAGCCTCTGTACGCCCGGGGCAGGTGCGTACCCCTTGTTGTCTGCATTTGAATTACTTGTTGGTCAACTGCCTTACATATGCATTGTTGCAATCTGAGTTGTTAAGATTGCAAAAATTGCATTTGCTCTACATTTCTGTCAACCTCCATGCCTTGATTTATTTTTTTAAAATTTTTTTATTTCTTGCTCCATTGTTGTGCTGCATCATCGAGCAAAATGTAGTATCCATAAAAAATTAGACATCTGTGTCTTGGTTTAAAAGCAATTCATATGCTATCTTTATGTTATATTCACAATTTTTCTTTTTCGCTTATGCTAAAATAGGTTCCCCGTGGGGCCGCTGCCTCTGTGTGCTTTAAGACTGGACTGGTGCACCTTGAGCAGAATCAGCTACCAGATGCATTATCTTGTTTCGATGAAGCGTTTCTGGCATTAGCCAAAGATCAATCTCGTGGCTCTGATATTAAGGCTCAAGGCACTATCTGTGCCCAATATAAGATAGCGGTAACTCTTCTTCAGGTATTGCTCTATGAGTAGAAACTAGAGTCTCAGCATCTTCTCTGTAGTATAGCACAATTACGCTCTTTATTTCATCCTGGACCTTTGGCCAACATTTTAAATTGAAGGCAGCATGGTGTGGTTCATTGACTAATGTTAGGACTTTGAGGGCTAAGCGCCCAAGCCAAATCGTGTCTTTGAACTAACAGAAGTTGAGCTATCAGGGTTTCATTTTGCTTAACCCTTCACTTAAACATCCATCTTGTTTTCTGTGCAACTCAGGAAATCGGACGGCTACAGAGAGTTCAAGGCCCTGCAGCAATCAGTGCAAAAGATGAGATGGCCAGGTTATCTAGGCATCTGGGTTCACTGCCTCTTCTAGCAAAGCACCGCATAAGCTGTATAAGAACAGCCATAAAGCGGAACATGGAGGTCCAGAACTATGCATATTCAAAGCAAATGCTTGAGCTACTGTTGTCAAAAGCACCTTCAGGCAAGCAAGAGGAGTTGAGGACCCTGATTGACCTTTGTGTTCAGAGGGGCTTGACAAACAAATCAATCGACCCTATGGAAGATCCCTCTCAATTTTGTGCAGCCACCCTCAGCCGGCTGTCAACGATTGGTTATGATGTTTGTGATCTCTGTGGCGCTAAATTCGCAGCTCTTTCAGCACCAGGATGCATTATCTGTGGAATGGGAAGCATCAAGAGGTCAGATTCTCTGGCAGGACCTGTCCCGTCGCCCTTTGGCTGAGGTTTAATCATATACCCTTGAAATTTCTATTCGAGATGCGTTATGTCATACCCTTGATATTATTGCTGGATAGAGTATTCTTCCCTTTTTTTCTGTTCTTTTTGTTTTTCACTCATTTTTTTATCTTTGGGGTTTTTGGAGTGGTGGTGATTGATTCGCAAGGTATTGTTCTGTAAGTAACGTGTATGTTTTGTATGAGGCGGCTCTGCCTTGGGAAGCTGGATTTTGTTGCCTGTATAATAGTTGAATCTTTCCTTTGTAGCCTCCAATTCGCTGGTTTACTTTTGCATGAAATGTGGGGGATATGCTTAATTTCTCATTGTGCTCTCATATGATCCAACAATCTTTTATCGACAGTGTATTCTTCTATCGACCTAGTGTACTTGTGCTCTTATATGACTCAAAAGTATCTTTTATCTGTCGCATAATGTTTGAAGATGAGATGGTTTTATTCAAAACTAATATCAGAAGGTAGACCTAATAGAGACATTGATTTGAACTCTAGTTGTTCTATTCCTATATATTGTAAGTAGACTTGGACCTTCTCAGCGTTCTTTTGTTCAAACAAAAAGAGTATATCATTGCATGGATTTAAAATGTGGTCAATCCGCAATGAAACTTCCGCATCAGAAAGGCTTTTGAGTTATCCGAACTGCGTTTTGGAATGCGATTTCTGCATAGAGCGACTTTTTGGTGCGACCGAAACCGCATTTTGAATCTTTGTGTCATTGTCGCACCATCATCTGTTTAGTACCAAAATTTTAGCCGGTGTAATGAGGGGAGTTAAGGCCTGGAGCATTGACTTTGGCCAGAAATCCACTTGCAGATTGAATGACAGACAAAAGACTAATATCAAATTGGGGAGATGGAGATGCCATGCCCCAACTGTTCGGTGAAATGTGGAGCTGGTGATTAAGGCAATTGTACTCTCAGCTCAGGGACTTCTGGAGAGTGGATACGCATTTTGTGTCTTCTATGTTTGTAGAAAATTGGCATACCCTTGTGCCTATCTCTTTTTTCTCTGTACAAATTATACCTTGGGTTAGCGATGCCATAATTTAAGAAAAAATAATTCCAATCAACGCGACATGTTAAATATTTTTCTGGTTTTTTAAAGTTTAAAACATGACTAAACTTATTAAAATACTCAAAGATGTCATTGCGATAATGGCATTTTCATATGTTTCTAAAAAGTTAAGTGGCTTTCTTGAATTGCAAAAAAAGTTCAGTGGCATTTTTTGACTAAAAAATTAGGTGGCATTTTGGAATTTTTGGAATAGTTTAGTGTACAACAATACTATGCGGCCCCTTTCGCAAGGCCTCTATCCAGACTATCTCAATGAAGGTGCAATGAAACTTATGTGAGGGAATAAAAGGAAAGATACTGAAATTCTATTTTTGCTACCTAATCTGCTGCTATGATCTAATCTCGGAGTGCATGACTATGAATTTGGATACCCTTTGATAGTTAAAGTCTTGTGTCTTGGAGCGGTGTTCGTACCTTCCAAGGTGGAGTTTCAACCCTGATTGCTTATATGAAAATCATCGTCTCCCTCATTCTATATATACTTGAGATCTATCTTCAATTACTACAAGAACTCCATTCCTTACAGCTTGAATTCTTACTTCAATAACTACATGAACTCCATTCCTCATTGTAGCCTCGTTCTGTTCTTGAGACTAGGCAGTAGGCACCTTGTCGCTCGATGAGGAGCACTAAAATTCCAGCTTAGCTGCTGCCTGCCTCGTGAATTTAACCAATTTTGACTTACCAGTTGTTAATTCTGGACGAAATACAGAGCTATTTCACAATACCGAATCAAGCACAATGTCGTAATGCTTTGCTTCAGAAAAAGTGCACCAGAAGAGTGTAAAATGGCCATAAAAAGAGATGAGGAAAGGGAGACATAATTACATAAAATTTTAATGAAACTATCAATACATCGCTCAGAGACAACCAAAAAAGAACTTGAAAAGAATAAAGAACAATTTTCTATGTACTTCCTAATGTGTACTGAACTTGTGCTAATATACAGAATATATCCACAACTTGCACAGGGGCTGCAAGACCCACTAGAAGTATGCTAGAAGGAATTAATTATGGAAATAGAAGGTACCTAAAAGTGAAATCATATGGTACCATTTCTACTAATCCTGAAAGAGGCTGTCTGCCTTTTCGTTGAAGGCAGATGAGTGCTTCTTTTCTGAATTCATCACGTAAATGGAGACATACCCAGTCCACCAATGATTCCAAATCCTTGGCAAGCTGATGCAACTCCAACAGCTTGGGTATTATCAGCTTATTACTCTTTGAGACACCAACTGCTGCCTGTAAGTAATCTCTCTTTGCTACTTCCAACTCGCTTTCGACTTGAGATCCTGTGTAAATGCGGACCTGTTTTCAACCAGATGCAAGAGAGCGAGCCAAGTCAAATAGAGCATGAGTGAACAAGGTTCTAAGTTTGATTCCACCCTCTGTCTCCATATGTAGTAATATTACACAACCTTTTGCTCATATGCCCCCAGGGGAGAGGGGGCTATACAACACAATGCGTTGTTACTCTGACATAGCCATGCTCAAGCGGAAGTGCCAAGTACTTAATGCTGAGTCTGTCCAACCGAATTGCTTTGTGAAAATGTTGTGTTTCTAGGCCTCTAGGGTAAAGTGATCTCTCATACCGATGTCAGAGTTTCGAGAATTTGATAGGGGTAATTGAAGTATTTGAATAACATAAGTACATAATCTGCAATGGGTCCAAGAAACCTAATTTGACTCTGCATACCACTACCGTACATTTGTAAACCTTTTGAGAACAGTAAATGTAGATATACTTTTTAAAAATTATCACTTAGGGATTAATAATTGTGGGCAAAATGTTGGGGATACTCTAAAAATTGAACTAATGTCTAGTACTAGTAAGTGCCTACAACAACAAGAAGAAGTTCTCCTAGTGTGGGTCCTGCTTGTGCGGGGTCTAAGGAGATTCAGATATAAACAGTCTTAACTTTGTAGGTATTATTACCCACAAAGAGACCGATTCTAACAAACCCACAAAAAGATTTTAGAAAACATTTTGGCATCAGCACTACTAGGTGCATGACTTCTTATATTGCGTTGGGTTTAAAATTCACCAACTCGAATCTAAAATAAGGATCACAAACTCACAGCAGGAGATGACCAGCTTCCACAGGATAAAGCAAATGTAATCAGTGGTTCTGCACACTTCAAACCAAACATCTCGCTCGCCTTCAGCTCTTCACCTCTAGCTGCTTTTTTACCACCCTGTTTGGGGAGGAAGAGAAACATATGGAAAGGTCAATATCCGTGAATGATAATTTGTTAAACATCACCTTGTGTTCTAAAGAGAGCAAATGTAGCCTTGCTTACATGTTCCAGGTAAAATGGTAATCTCAAAATAAAATGCTCAATTGTGATCGCATTCAAAGTCTGGCCGGCCACTGCTATAGTTGCCTGTAAACAACAGTTTAAAAATTTATTTAGAGAGCAGAAGGTTAGTTTATGCTGCAGCTTTGTATGTATTAAGGATATCCTAATGACCTGTCCAACTAGCACTATATGTCAAGTCCTGCTTGACTTATATAGGGGCTGTGCTGTATCAAACTTAGCTGGCATAAGGGACTTTCAGGCAGTTGCTGGTAGTTGGCTTACAAGCAGAACAGGACACTATTTTATTTTATTTTTTGGGAACGGGGGAGAGGCAGGAGGGTTGTCATCGGAACAGGACACGCGATTATATCCAAAATATTCATAAACATCCATGTTCAACATGAGGTACAATGATTAAAAAGCAAGGGCAAAGAGACTGCTTCATGTTCCTTGCAAGCATGAAATTCCACCTCACGCATCAATGAGACCACTTTTTCAGGAGAGTCAGGTATTCCATGTTCCAGAAAACCCTGAAAGCAGCATTATCTTAGTACAAAATGCAATTCTGAGCTGAAATTTAAGGATAGAACTTAGGAGCGATTTCTTACGTTCATCAAGCATGAATTATAGGTGTTTATCCAGAATGCAAGCTTATGATGGTGTGTAAGACCATCCAACTGAACTCTAGCAAGCTTTCCGAGGAGAAGCCTACACACATAATTACAACAGGTGAATACCAAAGCATGGGGCAGATACAACAGTAGAAGTTGGTGGTAATACAGCAACGTACTTCAGTTTATGGAGCAAAAAAAGAGCATTCTTTCTGCGTTGAAGATCGACTGTCTTAGCATCAACAACACAGAGATCCTTGTAAACGCCAATATCTCTTTCCTTCAATTCTACACCAGTCCCATAAGGATCCTGAATCTTTGTCTCTTTCTCGAATTGGGAGGAAACCAAAGACAAAGAATAAGGCAACATCTCGATCCGAGTCCTCTTGTCAATCGTGCTCATCCTGATAAAAATGCTACACAAGCACTTCAATATATCCTCAGAAACCTTGTTTGGATCAGTTTCTCCTCCTAATGATTTGTTTTCTGGCTGAAAGACAGAGTGTAAGAACAACTCCAGAATCGATTGTACTAGAATCCCAAGAAATAATGCTGACCATGATATACCTGCTTGATTGGAGGATTTACAGACTTCTGAGAAGGTGGACGCTTGAAGGAAGCCTTTCGAGCAGTATTGATTCTGGAAAGCTTCCTTTCTGACAACTGTATATTTCTGGGAGAAATGGACTGTGGATTATCATGTTTTCCTTTCCTATTTTTGTAAGATTCTGTGAAGGAACTGAGATTCGCTGAAGCTGGTTTCGCACTTATCAAACCACTGGAATCTCCCTCCATAGGATGGGAAAAAATGTCTAAGTTTTGGTTGGAACTGGAACATGTTTGACTTTCTCTCCCTTTCCTATTTTCCCAAGAATCAGCAGTGGATTTTACTTCATCCATAGTTTCTTTCCCATTGATCAAACCACTAGAACTTGCCTCTGTCAGATGAGAAACCATGTCTGATGTTTGGTTGGAACTAGAACTCATTTGATTTCCTATCACTTTCCCATGTTCACCAGAATCCAAAGTTGAAGTTGATACATCCACAGGTTGCTTCTTTTTCATCGTATCAACAGAAACAAGGTCCGAAGAAGCTGATGTGGTCCCACCTACTGATAATGATGATCGATCAGACACAACTCCAGATGAAGTTGAAGCAGTTCTGGCCACAGATATTGGAGACTTCTCTCGATCAGATTTCTCTTCTTTAGAAACTCTGCTCAAGATTTGCTCATAGTAATCCACTGGGTTCTCCAACTTCCTCTTTGAGCAAATGTAGACGGCTTCCTGGTATAGATTTTGCCGATAAGTCACAACTTGCTCCTCAAGCCAAATCACCTCCTCTTCGAGGACAGCAATCTCTGCAAGAAGCTCCTGTGTCTGAAAATCAAAGAACAATTACAACAATTTAAATTAGTCATCTGAAAATCCATACCCACTTTAGAAATTATGTCATTAAGGCTCAGTTATAGTGCACTGTCATCTGGGTATTATATAATGAAAATGGCAATCCAATCAACTTCGGACATTTATCAATAGATCATAGAAGTAGTAAGGTACTGACATTCGGAGGAAGATACGGAGGCAGACGAGGCAGGGCACCCAAGGGCCTGTTAAAGGCCCTCTGCAAAGCCTTGTGAATATTTTCTTCATCTTGGAGCTTCTTCTTCAGCCTATCAACCTGCAATTCCAATCCCAAGGAGACATTGAACAAAAAGGGATTTGACATGAATATAAGGAACAGAAACTTGGGATAGATTATATATGATGAATACATCATGCAATAAAGCCAGTTTCTTTTCTCTGGTCGTTTGCCTGCCACTGGTTGTAGCTTTCCCTGAGCTTGATGATCTAGTTCCCTGCATCCCGACTTTGTGCCCCTGGGAGAATGCAATAGAAAATTAAGCATATTTTGCATTAATTTGAAATATATAAATCAGAAAAAGGAAACACATAAAGCGGAGAAAGACCGTTCCTTTCTTTAAGTGAAAAGAATAATCCAGATTTGGACAGGATTAAAAGCAGCTTACCTTATCTAACTCCTAATAAATTGATTTGCTCTCTCTTCCGTCCCCTTTCTGTGCTATATCTCAAGGAATCAGATAGGGGGAAGGATGGAACTTGAAAGAGAGAAAATATTTCATCCCACAAGGAAAATTCAAAAGACCCATTTGCCAAAACTACGTTTTCAATCAAAATTTCCAAAACCTGCAATGAAATTTCCTAGTGAAAAAATATAAAACAACTACAAAAAAATCAGAGCGAGAAGCGGATTATACATTCTCATGATTTGGAGAATTCTTCCCAATCTGCTGAGACGTTCGCGCTCTGTTCATCTTTCTCACTTCATGGGCAGCATAGACACCAGCACATAGGCTATTGTTTAATTCCAAAACGAAGAAACACCGTCTCTCAGTCAAAAATACGAACAGGTGGTGAGCAATAAAGAAAACAAGCAAAAGAACAACAGAGAACTAGTGGGCATTTTAAAAAAGCCACTGTTTGATTAGGTACCCGAACGAAGTTGGTACCATTTTTAACAGAGCGGGAAAAAACTTTGGTTTGAATGGAAGGATACCCAGAAACAGAAATACTTGGATTTTGCTAAATTTCTAGTCAAATTTATTGGAGTACTTTCTGGGAAGAAGAACACAAGCAAATATAAATAATCCAAGTCAGCGATTATTATATTGAATGAATTCAGAAGAAGCACACAAAAGGGTTCAGAGATCTCGAAAAGGGTGAGAGAAAGTTGTGGTAAGAAGGAAGAAGACGAGGATTTCTTGAGTGTTTGGGCTGTAGATTAGACGGTGGTACAACAATGTGGGGGCTATTATGCTTATGCTGTGCAACCCCGCAAAACATTGTTTCCGTATTTTTCACACATGTGTTGTGCTGTGCATAATCAAGAAATGGGTTGGGACGAATGTACTGTAGTGAATGAATGGATTCAGAGAGACAGAGACAGAGACAGAGACAGAGACAGAGAGAGATTTTTCAGTGCGCAACGGCAGAAGGGAGTGAGTGGACTGGCAGTGGGGGTCGAGAGAGAGAGAGAGAGAAAGAGGGCCACAGGCTTTTGTATTTGTCGATGTCTCTGGAATTTGGGGTGCCAATGCCTGAAAACTCAACTCTGTGATGCTGTGAATTTTATTGGGTGGCGTGGTTGTGCCAGCCTTCTGATCATCAATCATCATGCGTCTATGAGGCACCCAAATATGTAACCTTGAATTGCTGGTTTGGAGGAATAATAATAATAATAATAATAATGTTGACTTTCTCTTTATTCTTTAATACGATATTGTTATGTTATTTTGATGAAAGATAAAAAGAAAGCTTAGATATTGATATTGTTTATTATTTAAGGTATTATAATATCTTAGAAATATTTTAGTATTCAAATTTGAATATGGGATCTTTATGATAAAATATTACAATTCAAATTTGACTATGATATTATGTGATAAAATATATCACTTTATTAGGGAGTCAAAGTTAGCAAATATTTGACTTTTCTTAATGAAGATTCAATATTTAAATAGTTCATATTTGCCTTGTATATAGAAGGCCTACAAAGCAGCTCAAGAAGATCCTAAATCAGCAAAATATATGCTAGCCGTTGCAAACCTTCAAATTGGATTAACTAGCCGTTACTAGCTGGATCGTGTAATCTTCAAGGGCACTGAACTGTCATTCAAGGCCTTGAACTGAAGTTGAATTCTGGATATGCATAACGGCTACTTTCCTTCTATTTCTCCAAACCTTGCCTATAAATATACAAGATGGTTGAGAGCTGAAGATACCAAGCAAGACAAGCATTCATTGGCATACTCAAACACAATCTCTTATTGTATTGATTGAGCTTTAATTTGCTATTGTTCTTTGAGTTATTCAAGTAGCGTTTAGGTGGGATTATAGAGTTGAAGGGTCAACTCTACCAAGTCTTATTAATGGTGTCAACTTGGGTCTTGAAACTTAGAGTAGGTGTACTCTAGAGTTGTAATCACCCCTCCTAATAAAGATTCGGATTAATCCTAGAGTTAGGGAACTCTAGGCGGGGATTAAGCCTGTTGAGGCCCAACCTCATTAAAAAATTCGCTTGTGTTTTGTCCACGTTTCTTTTCCGCACTTTATTTCGATTAAATTGCAATTTTGATCATCACTCTATTCACCCTTCCTCTAGGGTGATCTAGTAGCTTTTACACTTTCAATTGGTATCAGAGCCAAACCCACTGCATTTTGACTTTACCGTCAAGTGGGCAACGATCATGGCCGCTAGTGGAGAAGGTTATTATGATCAAGGTCGCTCTACTGTAAGACCACCTTTGTTTAAAGGTACTAACTTTTTGTATTGGAAAATTTTGATGCAAATGTTTATCAAAAATGAAGATTATGAATTATGGAACATTGTAACAAAAGGACCATACGTTCCGCAAATCACGATTGATGGAAAAACCGTTACGAAAATTGAANNNCAATACACCCAAGAAGACTTTGCAATGCTGTCAAAAAACTGTAAGGCCATGCATATATTATATTGTGGGTTAGATACTAATAAGTACAATCATATTTGCGCATGTGAATCAGCCAAAGAAATATGGGACAAGTTGGTGGTGACGTATGAAGGGACAAGTCAAGTGAGAGAGACAAAAATCAACATGTTCGTTCATCAATACGAGCTTTTC
>NCQT01061631.1:8655-18966 GCA_002740465.1 Stenocereus thurberi
GTTCATTGGAATTTCTCACTTGATTGCCAATCTCTCGATCAGATCGAAGAGATATAACTGCATTAACTTTCCTCATAGACTCACTAGGGTTAGCACCAGAAGATGAAGAGGCATGACCCTTAGGATTCACCTCAGGTTGACTTGAAAAAGTACCTGACTCCCTAGAAGATGATGCTAATTAGGAAAACTATTCAGTGATCATTCGCATCCTTTTCTCCATATTAGCACTTATCATTCTCTCCTCATTACTATTAATTCTCCTCTCCATTCTATCAATATCAGTGTAACCAGGAGGAGGTTGAGCTTGAGTTACAGGGGGTAGAGGTCTAAGTGCATTGGGCGCACCTGGAAAAGTCGGTCATTGAAAAGAATTGAGGGGATGGGAAATAAGTTAGGAGTTAGGAATTGCAGCATTGGTTCCATTACTCTAAGAAAAGTTTCCTCCACCCTAGATTATGATAAGGGAAACATGGATTGTTCTTTGGTCTCTGAAAGGCCATACTCACTTGCTCTTGTCTAGTTGCTAACTGATGAGCAAAATAAGAACAAGCACTTAAGGAATGATCTAAGGCCTGACAGTGGGAACATGACACAGTAGAAGTCTGAGACATTTGGGGCATTTGGGGAGACAACCCCTTTAACATATTTTCCAGAACAGCAATCTTAGATTCTAAGTGACTTACATCAGAGATAAAATGCAACCCACCCCTTGAAATCCTAGAACTTAGACTGTCATCATGAGCAGTTTTCCATTGCATGGTTTTCTCAGCTAAGTCCTCTAAAAATTCCCAAGCAGCCTTGGCGCTCTTAGAAAGAAAGCCACCCTGACACACGGACTCTACTGTGGTTCTAGTTTGTTGGTCTAGTCCTTCATAAATAATCTGGCATAAACGTGCCTGGTCTAAACTATGATGGAGACATTGGCCCAGCAAAGTTTTGAACCTATCAAAATATTTCCAAAATGATTCCCTATCGAGTTGCACAAATTGATTAATCTCATTCCTCAGCTTAATAGTCTTGGCATTAGGAAAATATTTTCTTAAGAACAATTGTACAAAATCATTCCACGAAGCAACAGAATTAGCAGCCAAGCTATACATCCAACGTTTAGCAGAATCTTTTAAAGCAAAAGGAATCAATTTTATACGCACAACATCAATGAGAATATAAGGGAAATGCATCATGGAGCATACTTCTTCGAATTCCTTCAAAAATAAATAAGCATCCTCTAAACCAGTAAATTTAAGGAGCATCTGAGTATAATAAGGTCTCAATTCGAAAGTTGCATTCAGTCCAAGGTTAGGTATAGTAAAACAAGATGGCAAAGCAGTCCTAGGAGGATAAAAGGTGTCACTCAAAGATCTTTCTTGTGCCATTTCTTCAATTCTAGGCTTGGGTTCAGATTCGGATGTTAATTCAATCTCGAGGTCTGGTTCACTCCTAAAAAGTCGATTATTTTCAGGATTTCTTGTCCAACCAGTCATATAAATCCCACACCCTCACCAAAGGTTCTATTTTTGGTCTTTTCTTTTTCTCTTTTTGATTTTTTTTGATTTTTTTTTGGTTTTTCTATTTTTTTTCTTTCATTTCTTTCCGCAAAACAAAACAAAAAGAGTGAATCAAAACTAAAGACAATTTATAAACAAAAAATAAGCAAAACTCAAACAAAAGCACAAACACAAATAAACTAAAATAAATAAATAAAACTACACCTAAACAACCTAATTCTAAAAATAAAATTTAAAATAGAAAATAAGACTCCTGAAATTAAAACTAAATATCCAGCTAAATCCACACAATCACAAGGGACATAAATATAATTTTTCTCGAATTTTTTCTATCCCCGAACAGTGCAGAAAAATGCAAACAGATTATTAAGTCCAAAATTCATAGAAAAATCATGACGGCTCCAAAAATTCCAAAACAATTCACACAAACTCTAAAAATTATGTGAACCTAGGAAACATATCAAAATAGCCAAATCACACCAGAATTTGCCAAAAAATTCGAACACATGCTGAAATTAAAGAAAAATCTGCACTGAATTTTTTCGCTGGATCAGTTCTACTTTGTGTCTTTTCCTGCACATAAACCAAATGCGTTAGTACTGTTTTTTTAGCAAATAATAAACTCTAAAAATAAAACTAAGCTCGACAAATCAAAGATCAAAATACTAACTAAATTCAAAATTAAAACTAAACTAAAATTTTAAAACGAATTAACGACTCAACTAAACTAAAAATCACAACTCTAAAATTAAAACGAAAATGACTCGAACAACTCTAATAATTAGACTACGACTCAAGGCAACCTAATTTCACAATGCCATCCCCAGCAACGGTACCAAAAACTTGTTGTGAATTTTCCGCATGTGTACAGTTTATCGTTGTAATGCTAACAGGTGTCGATCCTCAAGGATGGTTGTAAAATTTGGTTACCAAAAATTCTAAACTAATTTAAAATTAAATGCTAATTTACCAAATCCAAAATCAAGTTATTCTACGAATTACTAACTAAGTAAACAATATTAATTCATGGAACGGAGGCGCTAACTTACAAAGACAAGGAACCAAAATACGAATGAGGCACCAAACTATGAATAATTTGAGTTTACCAATACTTAGCTGCAATTTTTCGTTCATCCCCCATAAACGAAACAGGGGGGAAGCAAACACACAGGAACCCAAGGCATAAACAGAGCAGATGAACCATCAGCACAGACAAAGCCCAAATCAAAAGCAAGAACCTTCACATGGCCATAACCAAGTACCACTAAACTGAATCAATCTCAATCGCGAATCACGTTAATTCAAACCCAAATTAGAACTATTCCAACGCAATCAGAAAGCTCAATTCGAATTCAGTGAACGCAAATTCAATAACGATAATTTGTGAAGTTGTAAACAGGATCTAAAAACACCAAAACAAAAACTGAAACTTGAGGAAAAGAAAATTCTAATACTACTCCTACTGTAATCTCTACGGTAATCTGCCCGAACTCCTCTGTTTCGACCCCGATTTGAAGCCTCCAAAAATGTCACTCCAATCATCTTCGGTTGCCTCATTTACTCCTTGTAACCGTTCGATTAATGATGGTGATAATAATGGATGAAAGAGAAGAAGAGATGGTTGGACATGGGAAACGAAGGGTCACGGGCTACCTTGCCCCGTTCCACCGTGCTTTCGAGTTCTGGGCAAGGAGGGACGATTGAAGAAGAAAATGGGGAGGGCTTGGGATGTATGGTATGGCATGTGAGTGGACATGTTCTTTTAAGTGGGAAGGGGAAGGAAAGCAGGGGCCGGGTCTGGGTAGGGGGCCATATGGTGCTGGGCCTGGGAAGAAGAAGAGAACTCAACCCGGTTTGCTAAAGGGAAAGAAAAGGAAAGGAAAAGAGAAAGAGGGAGAACCAACCTGGCCCACTCATGAGAGGAAGGAAGAGAGAAAAAGAAAAGGAGGAGGAGGAGACCGCGCCTAGGTCGGCCCAGAAGGAGCAAAAGGGGAAGGCAGGCCTGGGCTACACAATTGGGCCATGAAGAAGGAATAAAGGGAAGGGTTGTATGCTGGGCTTCATTTTCTTCCTTCTTCATTTCCCACTTGATCCAATATCAAGCAAATTGAGCATTTTATTCAATTTTTCCAACTCTTCCATATTCCTACAAAATCAACAAAAACATATTAAAACTTTAATTAATACTTTATTTTGAGCAATTGTTAAGTAATAGAAGGGTATAAAATGTCATAATTTATGGTTGAACACCACGTTATATGATGCAGCATTATCAGGATGCAATTACAATTTGTCGTGCATTTGGGCCTCCTAATTTCTTTGTCACATTCACGTATAATCCAAGCTGACTTGAAATAACTAATGAGCTATTGTCTGGTCAACAATCAGATGACAGACTTGATCTAATAACTGGAGTTTTCAGGATTAAGTTAAGACAATAACTCGATGATTTTAAGATGAAAAAATTTTTGGGACTGTCATTGCAGGTGAGTTCTTGACATTATCATACACATTAGTTTCCCTTAAAATATATTCAATGCACGAATTATACCTACCATGTCTTTTATAGAAGTATATGTTGTTGAATTTCAGAAGCGTGGCCTTCCCCATGCTCATATTCTCTTAACAGTAGCACCGGAAGATAAGCCTGCATACCTAGAAGATGTTTAAAGAATAATTAGTGCCGAAATTCCTGATCAGACTATGGACCCTCTAGCATATGATACCGTCATAAGATTTATGAGACATGGCCCATGTGTATCATGTTTGATTGACGGAAAATGCTCAAAATGCTATCCTAAAAGATTTTGTAATCAAACAACATTTGATGAGCATGGCTTCATTCAATACCGAAGACAGCGTACTCCTTAACAAGTGGCCGTGAATGGTCGAGAGATTAATAATCAATGTGTGGTCTCATACAATAGAGATCTATGCGTAAAATATGACGCTCACATCAATGTCGAGCACGTAGCTAGCTATAGCGTGGTGAAATACCTATATAAGTATGTACATAAGAGTCATGATCGTGCTATTATTGTCATTGAAGGCAACACAACACATCATGACAATGAGCAACCTTGGTAATACAAAGAAAGGAATGAAGTCCAGGAATATTTGAATTATCGCTACATATCTACAGTTGAGTCATGTTGGTGGATTTTTGAGTTCAGCTTATAGCATCAATGTCCTTCTGTATAAAAACTTCAATATGACTTGCCTAAAGAACAATTACTTGTGTTTAGGAATAGAAAGGACCTCGTTAGTACTACAAATGAACTAGAAGCATAGAAAACAATGTTGACAGTGTGGTTTGAAGCAAATAAGGAGTACCAGAAGCTCAACAGACCTCATATCTCAACTTCCCCATGCAATGTGTTTGGAATCATTCCTTTAAAAGCTTGATTATCCATTAAAAAGGTTCTTTAATTGGTTGAATTCCATTTGCACATCCAAATTGTAGTGAACGATATTATTTAAGATTGCTTCTTGCAAAGGTCCGTGGAGCAATTTGCTTTGAAGATATTTGTACAATACTTTGTGTCATACACCCAACATTTAAGTCAGTATGCATGACATTAGGGTTGCTCGATGATGATGGTGAATGGTAAGCTACCTTGAATGAAGCATCAACCAAGGCTGCAGGTGTTCAACTGCGAAATATGTTTTTCTCCATTGTTGATGTTCTCCGAGATTCCTGATCTAGTGAAGTTATCGGATGTACACTGGACGTATCTAATAAATGACCTTCTATATGCCATACAACGGTAAATAGGAATTCTAGATATTGATTTATCATCTACCGAGCTCCAAAATCTTGGACTACTTAAGATAGAACGTATCTTGAATAGAAATGCAAGATTTACTACAAAATGCCCTCCAATGCCGCTCCCTTCTACCGAAGTTGCAGTTCTTATAACAAATCAGCTTATTATTGATGAACTTCGTTATGATATAAATCTGAAAATATCAAGCTTTGAAAGCTTTGTAAGAGGGTTAAACTTATATCAGTATCATGTGTACAGATCAGTACTCGATACTCATAACAGAGATGGAGGGGGTTGTTTTTTATACATGGTAGTGGTGGCAGGGGAAAGACTTATTTCTGGAATACCTTAATCTCTAAGTTCTGATCAGAAAAGCACTATACTTGCTGTAGCATTGTTGAGAAATACTTCTTTACTACTACCCAGAGGGAAAACAACCCACTAAGTGTTCAAAATATCCTTACAACCTGATGAGACTTCAGTTTATTATTTTGATAAAAGGTCTGAACATGTGGATCTCATCCGTGAAACAACATTGTTTGTATGGGATGAAGCACCAATGATGAATCGTTTAGCATTTGAAACAATTGATCGTCACCTCAAGGATATATGTGATGATCAGAATGCTTTTGGAGGGAAACTAGTTCTTCTTGGTGGAGATTTTAGATACTTCCCGTGATTACGCATGGGAATCGCGAAGCTATCATTGCGGCTATGCTCCATCGAGCAACATTTTGGAATGAATGTAGTATTATGCACTTGTGTATCAACATAATGCTGCAATGAATAGATGAATCCAATGAGACTATGCTAATTGTAGAGGAATTTGCTCGATGGATATTATAAGTTGGGGAAGGTCAAGTGCAAGGAATTCCTATTTCAGACGACGGAGAGCATAATTAGATTAAGATACCAGAAGATTTTCTCATACGGAACGATGAAGATGGTCTGTACAATTTGATCACATCAATTTATCCTGATTTTGATACTAAATATGAAGATTGGTCATATCTTCGTGATCAAGGGATTCCTGCACCAACAAATGATGATGTTGATGAAATAAAAACAGTCATGTTGTCTATGCTCCCTGGAGATGTCAAAAGCTATTTAAGTGGTGATACTCTTTCAAACGCTAATGATTGTAGTCCTTTCAGTGACTGGAGCTTCGTGAATTATTGTATTCCTTAAAGATTTCTGGGTTGCCAAATAATTGTCTAGATCTTAAAGTCGGTGCGCCTGTTATATTATTAAGAAATTTGAATCAATAAATAGAGTTGTGCAATGGTATTCAATTGATTGTCAGTAAGCTGGGGGATAGAGTGATTGAGGCCAAAGTAATATATGACTCAAAACTTGGAGAGATTATCTTATTACCCAGAGTTGATTTAACCATATCCAATCTTTCAGATCTACAACTCAGAAGAAGACAGTTCCTTTAAAACTAGCGTTAGCAGTGACAATCAACCAAAGTTATGGGAAAACATTGAATAGAGTTGGCATGTACCTTCCAAAGCCCATATTTATCCATGGCCAACTTTATGTTACACTATCACCTATTTCGTCCCCTTCTGGGTTAAAGTATGTAATAAGAGAGGAGTTCCAATAGATGTCACAAAAAATGTGATGTATAGGGATGTATTGAACAATTTGTAGATTGTTATATTGTACAGTTTATTTTTTTACCTATTACATTCCGCATGTTTGGTTAATCCTTTTTCAGTCATATGATAATGGTGTTATTTATGGTAACATACTTTCCTTCACAATTACGATGTGTTCACTGCATTATTATCATACCATTCTATTTGGTTTTTTTTTAAGATTACAAACATATCAGCTTTAGCACATACTTCTATGCCTCTATGCGCTATCAACCCCTGCAATAGATTTGTGACATTAATTGTTCGACTCATGCGAGCAATGTCTGTTTGAGTATATGGGCGATGTATATTATGGAAAGTTATATTCATGGACTATCAGGTATTGGATTATTATGCTGAAAGAATTCCCTAACATATAAATGTATGTTGCTTACGAATGCACTTGATTATTTTATAGTGTGATGAGATTTTAGGCATCATAGAAGGTGATGCTGATATTACTCGATGGAGACCTATCCTTAGTGTTGGCAATATTTACTACATCTCCGGATTCTCAATTGATGTTACTACAGATGATGAACGGAATGTGGTCACCAACAATTACAAATTGGTTTTTACGCCGAGAACCAGACTTCTTGGCGTCATTGATGATTGTCAGGATATTCCCTGCCAGCATTGACCACCTTTTGTGTCCTTTATCGAGGTCCCTCGACGTCTGCGAACACCTGATAATGTTGTTGGTACATATTGTTTATACAGTAAAGTTTACGAGCTAAATTTATGCATATATTTCTTCTAGAATATATATAATGTTCTCATTCATGTTGTTCTATAGATGTTATCAGCATGGTAGTTGCTATATCTCATTTAGAAAAGACCAGAGATAGGGGCATTGCACGACGGAAACTATTACTTTGTGACATGTAGTATGTATTGTCATCAATTAAAATTTTTTCATATTTCTTAACGCATTTCAATTATGTAAAGATTGATACATATAATACATATGTGTAGGATGCGCCCGTTGAGACTGGCTTTATGGGGAGATTTTGCGGAAGTTGAAGGCACCTATATTCAGCACCATTTGGCTGCTAAAAATATACTTCTTGTTTCCAGAGTGCACATTAGAGATTATCAAGGTATCCTTACGTCCACTTGATATACTTTCATTTATAAAACTGTCTAATTTTCATTATTATGATGGTATATTTCAGTAATATGTTCTCTTACCTGCAATATACATCTAGGAATATCGGTTTTTACTTTACCTATTAGTAGATTGCTCATTAACCCGGATATTCAAGCAATGGAAGACTTTGAAAGATGGTATATACAGCATGTAACATTAATTTCAGTTTTCATTCTCCATGCAAGTTATATACACTTGACCTCACACATATCACTTTCTGTGCATGTATTAGGTACTCTGACACTACAGGTGTGATGAAGCATTCTGATTTCATGTGTACGAGAACATTACATATGTACAAGCTAGATAAGTTATTTGGAGCTAAAAGGATTAGATTATATGAATATGCAGTTGTGCCAAATGTAAGCTACAAATTTATTAGACAAATGTTACGTATGCTTACATATATTCATTTAATATCGCATAATCTTCATATTTTGCTATCTCTAGGTGAGATATTTCTGGATTTTTACATTCATTGTTGAAATCCGCCCACTGCTTTATGACGCTTGCACTAGTTGCAACAAAAGTGTCAACACTTACATATTCGCGCTTAATATGCTGTACTGTACATGCCGATCTCTAAGTTTGACTCGCAACAGGTTTGCATACTTGATTGTCTGTTGTTCGTTACTCTGTTATACTTTACCAATTGCATGTTTGCATTAGTGTAATCACCCCTTTTTATTCAAAATGATAGGTACATCTTTAGAGTTGTCTTACAAGATACTACAGGTTGTAGAGAGTTCACCGTTTTTCATCAGGATGCTCGAATTCTTTTACATACGACAACTATCCAGTTGGATATGTACGCAGCGCAGGTATTATCATTTTCAATGCTTATCACGTTTATACAATTTATTGTTTTATTGTTGACTAACCTATATTAATATTGTCCACAACTATGTGATCATTTATTGCTCTAAACGAGTATAGATGATTACATAGATAAATCTTGGATTTCCATTCTAAAGCCTCCACGCCGCCATGAAATAGAAGCTCCTATTGCTCTTATTGCGCTAGTTAATTAGGAGGAAGCGGTTCATTATATACGACATACTAATATTAGGTACATCATGTAGATAATGGGTATATATAACTTCAATTCTATTATTGTTAAACAAATTATCAGTAAATCTTTATTTTCTTGGTAGGTACAAGAGGAGGAGGTAGATTCTTCGTCATTGGCGCCATAGATTGACTTATCATCATCCCATTTAGCGTGCTTTGTATCAAATTTATTATCTACTGTCTCCATTATACTTATGTAGACCTTTTCCACAATCATATAGTTTTTAATTATTACTCCCAGTGGTTATGCATGGAGTTGCTGTATACTTAACTTTTTCATTAAGTTTTTCCATGATATCCTTTACATTATAATATTAATTATGTCTATAACAACTATCTGTTTATTATTTTGATAATATATTGACAAAATATCTATTTTAACATACACCATGCAAAGCACGGGCCCATACTAGTTATCTAAGGGTCTGTTCTTTTCCTTGGTTGTTTTTAATTTACCAACTTCAACTTATTTTGACCTACTTCAATCTACTTTAATCCATTTCAATAAAAAATACCAACTTTAACTCACTTCAATTAATTTCAACGTACTTCAAATTTTATTCTCACTGTTTTATTCAACTTCAAAAAATATATCAACTTCAACTCACTTCAACTAACTTCAACCCACTTCAACATACATCAACCAATTTCAACAAAAAATACTAATTTCAATCCATTTCAACTTACTTCGACCCACTTCAATTTACCTCAACCTACTTTATCTTTTTACCAATCCACTTCAACTTACTTCAACCTACTTCAACTTACCTCAACCTACTTCACCTTTTTATCAATCCTGATAAAAGGGTGAATTAGGTTGAGGTAGGTTGAAGTGAGTTGAAGTTGATATTTTTGCTGAAGTGGATTGAAATTGGTTGAAGTCGGTTAAATAAGTTGAAGTCGGTTAAAGTGGGTTGAAGTTTGCATATTGGTTGAAGTTGATTAAAATAGTGAGAATAAAATTTTATAAAAGTTAAGCTAAAGTTGATTAAAATAAATTAAAGTAGGTTAAAGTAGATTAAAATTAATATCTTTTATTAAAATAATTTAAAATAAATTATAGTAGATCGAAATAAATTAAAGTTAATAAATTAAAAACGATCATAACTAGAACCAAATTATAAGACAATGAAATATTAAATTGAAGTCTCACCTACACGGACTCTGCACGTCCC
>NCQT01061636.1:17120-28536 GCA_002740465.1 Stenocereus thurberi
TTTGAAGAATTCGGCTCCAGAGCAAGGTTAGAGAGATATAATCTAGGGTTTGACTTTTAAGTTGTTTTTGCGTTTTTCCTTGATGGTTTTGTTTTTCAATTCGAAACTTTAGCCTACGGTTTATTCTGTTTTTCTTGAAGATTTTGATTAGAATTGTAACTACCATTTTCAGCGTGAATTTGGGGTTCAATTTCGTTCATACTTTTTTTTTTTTGGTTGGGATCTAAGGTTTGTGCTAGGGTGCTCAATTCAAATGCTTAGATTTGTTTTGGCCTCCAAATTTAGTTAGATTTTGTCAGTTCCAAGTTGTAATCGCAAGGATTGTATGGAAATTTTAAGAGAAAGACTCAGTTTGAGGTCAGTTGATGCAATGGTTCAATGCCCTATTTCGATATTCTGCTCCAAATCATCCCCATGGTCTGGGTTCGAATCTTACTCTTCATTCATGCTTACGCTTGTTGGATAATTGTTGAGAATTCGAACTCTCTTGCTCAGTTTCTGGTTTTCTTGGTTTAATTGAATCAATTATGTGCTGATGCTAGTTGCGATAGCAGATTTTGGATTTGGTAATTTGTTCTGTTTGTGCTCCTTGATTGTGTTTATTGAGGTGATTTTGTTTAGTTGATATATTTGGTTGATGTTAGATGATTTTTTGTCGATTATATTCTGAGATGTTAGTTAGTTTTCTAGTGTTTAGTTCTTCATAATTCAGGATGAATTGATCTTGGTTTTTGGTTGCTTGTTGCTCTGCAGCAGGTAATTTGATTGATAATGATAATGGTTGTTGATGTAATAGTTCAACTTTGATGTTGGAATGGACATAAGAATGGAACCTGGAAGTTAATTCGTTTTGTTGTCGTTAAGAGCAGAAGGCTAATTTTCTTTCTCATAGTGTTAGTTCATGTTTTAGTTTTCAGATTCTAGGTTTTAATTTCGGTTGAATGGTGGTTGAATTAGGAAGTTCATTTAAGTTATCTGATGCTTAGTTGAATGGTGATCAATGCATTAGATTCTTAGTTTGAGGGGCTTAGTTCTCTTTGAATGATTTAATTTGGTTTAGCATAGTTAACGTTAGATTAATTAGGTAATCCAAACTTTTGTGACCATAATCTTTTTTCATCGTCCATGTGAAGACACCCTCAAGCAATACAGTGAAAGTTGTACGTTTACGACACTTTATATTTCACTCAAAATTATCGTATAATCTCTACCATACATAATAGCAATCTTTTCATAACTATCATTTCCCGCAACAATAGTGAGTTGCAGAGGTTGAGTGAACCAACATCGTTGATCATCTTTCTATATTAGATCACGATCGTCGGATTGGGAAAAAAAATTAATTCATGAAAATTAACCTTCTAACTTTCAATGTGCACGACACGGCTATCGATCACATCTCCTCCCTCTCCCTCTCTCCCCTATATCCTGTCGTCGCCCCTTCTCGGCTCTCCCTAACTTTCATCTCCTTCAAAAGCAAAATTTAAAATTCAGTCATTATTGTCTCCCACTTATCTGCGCCTATTTTTTGCTCTTTGCAATCCGTTCTTTTCAGTCCTCTTTTCTTCAATTGGTCAAACTCATAATTCAATACCTTAATTTTGGTGCCTACTTTGAAGTTTTAGTGGTTAACTGTGTTTCTTCTTTCATCTTTCTATCAAATTATTTGGCCATAATTCAATTTTTATAACTTCGCAAATTTATAGAGTGAGCAATTTCCTGTGTCAAATGCATACTTGATTCTATTTATTTGAGCATTTTGATTTTGATTACTTTTGCCTTAGCATCATTTCAATAGTCTCTTTGATTTCCATATTTATATTTAATTCTGATTTTAGTTTATTGCTTTATTGCATTTAGGATTCAAGATATGGTTTATGGAAAAGTATTGAAAACTAGGCTGAATGTGGATAGATAGTCATATTTATGATGGTAATTGTTCATGAAATTTTGATGCAAATTCTTCCCCCCACGTCATCCATATTGCAGAGCTCGATCGCATTGGCCACATTAAATTGATGGAGGATTGAGATCAAGATTAAACGATGATGACGATAATGGTCGAGGACTAAGATCAAGAGTGAGGATAGCAAAGACAATGGATATCATTTCACTTTGATCTTCTTTTTGTGCTATTCACCATATTTTTCCTTTTTTGTATTGTGATATAAGTGCATGTAATTTGCTAATGAAACTACAATGATATTTACTTTGTGGCTTGCACAATGTCTTTCCATAGTTTCTAATTTGTAACTTCAACTCATCATTTTTGTTTCTTTGTGTTCTAGATCTCTGATATTTGTAAGTTGTAAGCTTTACTGGTTTTTGCATTTTAATTCTGGTTTGGTTTTAATTTGATTTCATTTTGGATTTTTTGTCGTCGTTTTAAGGGTTTGGAGCATCATATCTAGCTCTTGTGGCTAATTTATTTTATATGTGATATTTTGTGCTTAATTTTGTTGGATATATTATTTAATATATTTATTCCTCCTTTTGTAAAGTGATTCAACCACCTCTGTTATTGTTTGGCTCCCCTCTCTTAATACTTGCACACTACATCCGAGAGGAACTAGACATGGTTGGTTTCAGTTGGACGAGATCTATTATCATGATGAGGTAAGAGTTTATCTATTTGTTTTCCAATTTTTGTTTGAAATTTGTAAATTTCAATCAAATTTCAGTTTGTCGGATCATAGTTTTCTCTTTCCCTCATCTTATTTGGTCCTTAATCACTATACAATGCAATTCACATGTCTATTTTACTCATTGTATTCTCTCGAAAGCTTTGTAATAATTAAAATTGGTGGTTACAAATTTATGATCTCTATTTATTTATTGCCATCTCTTTTGCATATTTGCCTTTGTCACCACATCTATTTATTTGTTTTTTTAAGCACCCATATCTCTGTTAATATATCACTGCTTAGTATTAGATTGCAGTATGTGTTTCTGCGCATCCAAACATTCTGCCTCCATTCATTTTTGACTTCATTATCACATTATGTTTATTGCTAATTGTGAATATATGTTATGTTTCATATTTCTTGAGTTGGAATATTTTAGGCAAAATCATAAGATTTCCCCCCGCCATTTTCTCTTCACTTTCAGTATTATTAGGTCATTTCCATAGTCTCTTCAGGAATTAGATTAAGGTCGTACTCGGCAACAGCGTTTCGAGTAGCGTTTAGTGTTTTGATCAAGTCAATACACCAATCAATCAATTTTTAGTGTTCGATATCCTATTGTTTTGACTAGCAGTTTAAGTAACATTTAGCATTTTAAGTAGAATTTCTAATAGCATAACAATTTCGATTTTTCAAGGTGTTTATATACACATTCCCTACATGTCTATCCCAATTCCAATTTTACATAGGATAATTCCTCATATCTCCATCCCCTTGAGAGGATTATTAATAAAGCTTAGTTTCTGCATTTATGTACCTTTGTGTATATGATCCTACATCATCTTGGATTGTATTGTACAAAATGTTACATACACAAACATCCAATGCTATGTTCACATGTACCCATGGATTCTATGTTTTGGTTGCCTGCCTTTCTTTGAATGGATATTTTGGGTGTATATTGATTCATACACAATTGTCATTTCATCATATTGTTTGTGTCTTGAAAAAATATACGTTTTAGAAATGTAAACTAAAAGACGTGAAGGAATATATTATAATTTGTAATGATCGTTAAATAAATTAATAGGACAAGAAGAAATGTCTGACATTCCCCTAAAGACTAAAGAGTTTGCTGTCACACAACATTCAAGTAATAAGTTGCTCAATTTGTTGTGTTAACTCAAATAAATATCAAAGGCATGGGAGAAAAAAGGAGAAATAAGAATAAAACTTTTGCTAGCTAAGTTCTCAATTGGAATTTAGTCACTCCTGTGGTGATTACTTTCAAACTAACTATCATTATCAATGTAACTGAAAAACATTTATCAAAGACAAAATAAAATAAAAATTTGAGTTTCACACACGTGGTGGGACTCGAATCGACAATCGTCTAATTAGAAGTCAAATGCCTTGTCCATTAGGCCACGAGCGCTCTTTGTGCAGTACCTAGCTATTTATTAAAGCCTGAGTTCCTTCCCCTTCTTTTTGGCTCGTCGGGATTTTATTTCCTCCTTAAAAAAAACAGAGCGCTTATGGGGAATGAGATCATAGATTCATAGGATGACTCGAAGAAAATTAGATAAATTCTTTTTTAAATAAATATTTAGGTTTATTAGGAAGTGATTTTCTCTTTGTTGATCACCTGAAGTGGTGATTTCACATCCAAAAAAAAAATGAAAAATAAAATAGCGCATGCATAACATCCTAAACAGTAAACTTCAACCTCTTTCTGGTGCACACACATGCTTGTTGGCATGCAAACATGGGCAGTAAGCCAAGTCCTCATTAGGTCATGCAACATAGCTCATTTAATATAGGATTAACTAACATCATATTAATAATGGATTGAGTAATAACAACTCAGATCATTTAGACCATGTTAATATGTTAGGATGTGTTTGTCGATTAATGACTTATTTACTGACCCGATTATTTTATGATTTCATCAGTCCATGTATTAGTCAAAGTTATTTTGAACAATGCATGTTAATGAACTATGTAAAGTGTTTTTACTATGAGGTTGTTCAATTTTTATAGACTAAAAATAAGTCGACCAGCCCAACTTTTTTGTTCATACAGCCAACATGTTTCAATTAATTGGCGCGATCATAACTCAACTTGACCTACTTTATGAATAGGTCGATCCTTGCCTAATTGCACTCGTTATTTGTCTTATACATTGGCAAGCATGGTTTAAGCATGTGATGTGAGAACACTTAACGATAATAGACCTACACATGGAACTACACATCTTTAATTATCTATTTGATAAAAATCGTTATGATACAATTAGGAAATTTCTTAAAACTTTGGTCTAGTGGTTTCATTCTCAAAAACTAAAAGAAAAGGAATTTGCAATATATGCCGTAAAATAAAGGAAAAATGCAAAATCTTTATACTATGAATGTAAAAATGTGAGAAGGGTTGAGAGGCCCCCAAATAGTCATTTGTGGATTGTAATTCATTCCCGCTTTTTGTCATCTTTTTCAAATTTAAAATTTAAAATCTATCTTTCTATCCTTATCAATACTATACACAATAACAATCTTTTTATAACTATAATTTCCTACCACGACAGTGAATTTCAGTGGTTGAGTGAGCCAACATCGTTGATCATCTTTCTATATTAGATCACAATCGTCAGATTGGAAAGAAAAACTAGTTAATTCATGAAAATTAACTGCCTAACTTTCAATGTGCATGACACGGCTATTGATCACATCTCCTTCCTCCTGTCTGTCATACCCCGCCATCGCACCTTCTTAGCTCTCCTTAACTTTCGTCTCCTTCAAAAGCAAAATTTAAGATTCAGTCATTGTTGTCTCCCACTTATCTACGCCTCTCTTCCGCTCTCCACAATCCTGTCTTTTCAATCATCTTTTCTTCAGTTGGTCAAACTCATAATTCAATACCTTAATTTTGGCTTCTACTTCGAGGTTTTAGCGGTTAACTGTGTTTCTTTGTTCATCTTTCTATCAAATTATTTGGCCATAATTCACTTTTTATAATTTCGCAAAATTTATAGAGTGAGCAATTTCCTATGTCAAATGCATGCGTCATTCTGTTTATTTGAGCATTTTGATTTTGATTACTTTTGCCTTAAGATCATTTCATTAGTCTCTTTGATTTCCATCTTTATATTTAATTCTTATGTTAGTTTATTTCTTCATTGCGTTTAGGATTCAAGATATGGTTTATGGAAAAGTATTGAAAGCTGGGCTGAATGTGGGTACGTAGTCATGTTTATGTTGGTAAGTGTTCAAGGAATTTTGATGCAAATTCTTCCCCCCACCTCATCCATATTGCAAAGCCCGATCCCATTTGACACATTAAATCGAGGGAGGATTGAGATCAAGACTAAACAATGATGACGATGATGGTCGAGGACTAAGATCACGAGTGAGGATAGCAAAGACAGTGGATATCATTTCACTTAGATCTTCTTTTGGTGCTATTCACCACATTTTTCCTTTTTTGTATTATGATGTAAGTGCATGGAATTTGCTAATGAAACTATAATTATATTTACTTTGTGGTTTACGCAATGTCTTTCCATAGTTTTTGATTTGTAACTTCAACTGATCATTTTTGTTTCTTTGTGTTGTAGATCTCTGATATTTGTAAGTTGTAAGCTTCATCTGTTTTTTGGATTTTAATTCTTGTTTGGTTTTAATTTGGTTTCATTTTGGATTTTTTGTCTTCATTTTATCGTAGCTAGCTTTTGTGGCTAATTCATTTTATGTGTGATATTTTATGCTTAATTTTGTTGGATATAATATTTAATATATTTATTTCTTCTTTTGTAAAGTGATTCAACCGCCTCTATTATTGTTTGGCCCCCTTTCTCAATAGTTGCACACTACATCCAAGGGGGAACTAGACATTGTTAGTTTCAGTTGAGGAGATCCATTATGATAAAGTAAGAGTTTATCTACTTACTTTCTACTTTTTTGTTTGAAATTTGTAAATTTCGATCAACTTTCAGTTTGTTGGATCTTGGTTTTCTCTTTCCCTCTGCTTATTTGGTCCTTGCTCACTACAAGATGCAATTTAAATATCCATTTTACTCATTGTATTGTCTCTAAAGCTTTGTTATGGTTACTATTGTTGATTATAAATTTACGATCTCTATTTATTTATTGTCATCTCTTTTGCATGCTTGCCTTTGTCACCACATCTATTTATTTGTTTTTTTCAGCACCCATATCTCTGTTAATATATCACTGCTTGGTCTAAAATTTCGATCTGTGTTTCTATGCATCCAAACCTTCTGCCTCCCTTCATTTTTGCCTTCATTATCACATTATGTTTATTGCTAATTGTGAATATATGTTACGTTTCATATTTCTTGAGTTGGAATATTTTAGGCGAAATCATATGATTTCCCCCTGCCATTTTCTCTTCACTTTCAGTATGATTAGGCCATTTCTATAGTCTATTAAGGAATTAGATTAAGGTCGTGTTCGGCAACAGTGTTTCGAGTAGCATTCAGTGTTTTGATCAAGTCAATACACTAATCAATCAATTTTTAGTGCTCGTATCCTAGTGCTTTGGTTAGCAGTTTAAGTAGCATTTAGCATTGTTAGTAGAATTTCTAATAGCATAACAATTTATGTATTTGAATGTGTTTATATGTACATTCCCGACATGTCTATGCCAATTCCAATTTTACATAGGATAATTCCCCCTATCTCCCTACCCTTGAGGATTATTAATGAAGCTTAGTTTCCGCATTTATGTGCCTTTGTGCATATAATGCTAAATTTTGTTGGATTGTATTTTACAGAATGTTAGATGCACAAACATCCAGTGCAATTTTCACATGTATCCATGGATTCTATGTTTTGATTGACAGCCTTTCTCTGAATGAATATTTTGGGTGTATATTGATTCATACACAATTGTCATTTCATCATATTGTTTGTATCTTGAAAAAATATGCCTTTTAGTAACGTAAACTAAAAGATGTGAAGGAATATATTATAATTTGTAATGATTATTGAATAAGTTAATAGGATAAGAAGAAATGTCTGACATTCCCATAAAGACTAAAGAGTTCATTGTCATGCAAAACTCAAGTAAAAAGGGGAAATAAGATAAAACTTTTACTGGCTATGTTCTCATTGGAATTTAGTCACTTCTATGGTGATTGCTTTCAAACTAACTATCGTTATCAATGTCATTGAAAAATATTTGCCAAAGAAAAAAATTAAAATAAAAATTTGAGTTTCGCACGCCTAGCGGGACTCGAACCCACAATCATCTGATTAAAAGTCAAACACCTTATCCATTAGGCCACAAGCACTCCTTGTGTGGTACTTAGCTATTTGTTAAATCCTGAATTCTTTCCCCTTCTTTGGGCTCGTTAGGACTTTTTCCTGCTTTAAAAAAAAAAAAAAAAAGAGGGCTTGTGGGGATTGGGATCATAGATTCATAGGACGACTCGAAGAAAACTAAATAAATTCTTTTTTAAATAAATATTTGGGCTAATTAGGAAAGTGATTTTCTCCTTTTTGATCACCTTGAGGCAGTGATTTCACATACAAAAAAATGAAAAATAAAATAGTGCACACACAACATCCTAAACAGTAAACTTCAACCTCTTTCTGATACATACACATTCTTGTTGGCAAGCAGACATGGGTGGTAAGCCGAGTCGTCATTAGATCAAGCAACATAGCTCATTTAATAAAGGATTACTCTAACATCATATTAGTAATGGATCAAGTAATAACCACTTAGCTCATTTAGACCATGTTAATATATTAGGACATGTCGGTCCATTAATGACTTATTCACTGACCCAATTATTTTATGATTTTATCAACCTATCTATTAGTCAAAGTTATTACCAATAATTCACATTAATGAACTATATAAAGTGTTTTTACTATAAGTTTGATCAATTTTTATAGACCAAAAGCAACTCGACCTGCCCGACCCTTCGTTCATAAAGCCAACATGTATCAATTATTTTGGGCGATCATAATTCAACCTGATCTGCTTTATCAGTAGGTCGATCCTTGCCCAACTGCACTTGTTATTTGCCTTACAGATTGGCAAGCATGGTTTAAGCATGTGATGTGTGAACATTTAACGATAATAGACCTACACATGCAACCACACGTCTTCAATTATCGGTTTGATAAAAATAGTTATGATATAATTAGAAAATTCTTAAAACTTTTGCCTAGAGGTTTCAATTTCAAAAACTAAAAGAAAAAGAAATTTTCGATATATACGTACCGTAAATAGTGAAAAAAATGCAAAATCTTTATACTATAAATGTAAAAATACATGAACGGTTGAGAGGCCACCAAATAGTTATCCGTGGATTGTGATTCATTACCGTTTTGTGTCATATTTTTCAAATTTAAAATTTAAAATCCATCTTTCTATCTTTATCTATACTATATATAAAAGAAATCTTGTTATAATTGTCATTTCCTACCACAACAGTGAGTTTCAGACGTTGAGTGGGCCAAGATCATTGGTCATCTTTCTATATTAGATCACAATCGTCAAATTGGAAAGAAAAACTAATTGATTTAGGAAAATTAACCGTCTAACTTTCAATGCGCACGACATGGCTATCGATCATATTTCCTTCCTCCCTATCTCTCATACCCCGTCATCGCACATTCTTAGCTTTCCTTAACTTTCATCTCCTTCAAAAGCAAAATTTAAAATTAAGTCATTATTGTCTTCCACTTATCTATGCGTCTCTTCTGCTCTCTGCAATCCCGTCTCTTCAACCCTCTTTTCTTTAATTGGTCAAACTCAGAATTCCGTACATTAATTTTGGTTTCTACTTCGAAGTTTTAGCAGTTAAATGTGTTTCCTTGTTCATCTTTCTATCAAATGATTTGACCATAATTCAATTTTCATAATTTCACAAAATTTATAGAGTGAGCAGTTTCTGTGTCAAATACGCGCGTCATTCTATTTATTTGAGCATTTTGATTTTGATTACTTTTGCCTTAGCATCATTTTATTAGTCTCTTTGACTTCCATACTCATATTTGATTTTTATTTTAGTTTATTTCTTTATCACATTTAGGATTCAAGATATGTTTTATGGAAAAGTATTGAAAACTAGGCTGAATGTGGGTAAATAGTCATATTTATAATGGTAAGTGTTCAAGAAATTTTGATGCAAATTCTTCCTCCCAACCTCATCCATATTGCAGAGCCCGATTCCATTGGACACATTAAATCGATGGAGGATTGAGATCAAGACTAAACAATGACGACGACGATGGTCGAGGACTAAGATCAAGAGTGAAGATAGCAAAGACAGTGGATATCATTTCATTTGGTTCTTCTTTTGGTGCTATTCACCATATTTTTCCACTTTTGTATTATGATGCAAGTGCATAGCATTTGCTAATGAAACTGCAATGATATTTACTTTGTGGCATGCATAATGTCTTTCCGTAGTTTTTGATTTGTAATTTCAACTCATCATGTTTGTTTCTTTGTGTTGCAGATCTTTGATATTTGTAAGTTATAAGGTTGATATGGTTTTTGCATCTTAATTCTTGTTTGGTTTTAATTTGGTTTCATTTTGGATTTTTTGGCGTCATTTTAAGGGTTTAGAGAGCTAGTTTCTGTTGCTAATTTATTTTATATGGGATATTTTGTACTTAATTTTGTTGGACATATTATTTAGTATATTTATTTCTCCGTTTGTAAAGTGATTCAACCGCCTCTGTTATTGTTTGGCCCCCCTCTCTTAATACTTGCACACTGCATCCTATGGGGAACTGGGCATGGTTAGTTTTAGTTGGAGGAGATCTATTGTTATGATAAAGTGAGAGTTTATCTACTTATTTTCTACTTTTTTGTTTGAAATTTATTCATTTCGAGCTAATTTCAGTTTGTTGGATTATAGTTTTCTCTTTACCTATGCTTATTTGCACTTGCTCACTACAAAATGCAATTCAAATGTCCATTTTACTCATTGTATTGTCTCCCAAGATTTGTTCTAGTTAAAATTGTTGATTATAAATTTATTATCTGTATTTATTTATTGTCATCTCTTATGCATGCTTGCCTTTGTCACCTCATCTATTTATTTGTTTTTTTCAGCACCCATATCTTTGTTAATATATCACTGCTTGGTCTAAAATTATAGTCTGTGTTTTTGTGCATCCAAACCTTCTGCCTGCATTTGTTTTTGCCTTCATTTTCACATTTTAGGTGAATCATCTGATTTCCCCTACCATTTTCTCTTCAGTTTCAGTATTATTAGGTCATTTTCGTAGTATCTTAATGTATTAGCTTAAGGCCATGTTCGACAACAGCGTTTTGCATAGCATTTAGTGTTTTGATCAAGTCAATGCACTAATCAATCAATTTTTAGTGTTCGGTATCCTAGTATTTTGGCTAGCAGTTTAAGTAGCGTTTAGCGTTTTAAGCAGAATTTCTGATAAGATAACAATTTCTATATTTCAATGTGTTTATATGTATATTCCCTACATGTATATCCCAATTCCAATTTTACATAGGATAATTCCCCCTATCTCCCTCCTCTTAAGAGGGTTATTAATAAAGCTTAGTTTCTGCATTTATGTACCTTTGTGTATATGATGCCACATTTTCTTGGATTATATTTTACAGAACGTTAGATACACATACATCCAGTGCTATGTTCACATGTACCCATGGATTCTATCTTTTGGTTGCCCGCCTTTCTTTGAATAGACATTTTGGGTGTATATTAATTCATACACAGTTGTCATTTCTTCATATTGTTTGTGTCTTGAAAAAATATGCCTTTTAGTAAT
>NCQT01061672.1:0-10124 GCA_002740465.1 Stenocereus thurberi
ACCTTGGTGTCGGGTCGTGGCTGGACGAAAATGGAGGTGAGGCAGAAGGTTGCGGTTGCGTGGGCGACGATGAACTGAAGGTTGAGGGAAGTTCAAGCTTCAAAGACGGCAGTTATGGTGAGTGCATGTGGCGGTTTCATCAGACTTTGTTTTTTGATTTTTGGTTTTTGTTTCCAGCTTTTTCATTTTCGTTTTTTTTAATAGGTGTCCATGCTGGATATTCATGTCCATGTGTACCTGAGAGTATACACTCCCAGGTCTACAATATATGTATTGAGTTTAGACTAATGAAAAGGAGAACTCATGTTTTTAGGCTTTATATTATTCTAGCAGCGTTTGTGTCACTGTAGAAAACATTTGTAGACTCTTAATTTCATGAATAGAAGCTTAATCATTTTTTTAAAAATTTTGCCATCATCTTGACACTGTTCTTTGATTAAGTTTTAATTCCACTTTCTTTCTCCTAAATCTCCATCACATCTCTATTTTTAGTAAATCAATATCACCCCTAAATTATGAAATTTGTTGAGCAAGGAGTACAATGGAGATTAATCGTTTAATCCCAAATGATTTGAAGTTATAACCTACTTCTCAAAGCCTTAATCATCCTCTTTTCTTTGATCCCTTCTCAATGACTTGTTCTACTATGGATTTGCCATTTCAAGTTTCATTTCACCCAAAGGAAGGTAGAATAGTGTTGATTAATGTTAATTGGAGGTTGATTCAAGGTGGAATGAAAGTTAATCAAACAAAAGTCAACATGACCTACAAATAGACCAAAAACCCGACCCGAGCCCGCCAAAAAATTTTGAATTTTGAGCATAATTTTCTCCAACCGAGCCCGAAATAAACCGAACCCGAAAAAGTTGCAAATTAACAGGTCAAACCTGACCCGAGCTTGAGCCTGCCCGCTTGACCCGAACATTATATCCTTAGTTTTTTATTTTTCTCTAATTTATCCTTGTTAACAACAATTATTAATCATCTTTATCAAATAGTTTAAAAATGCATTATCTAACTATTACATCTATTTACAAATTGAACAATAATAACCTTATTTTTTCTTCTGCATTCTTCAAAAATAATATCGTACACAACTTTTAAATAAAAAAACATTAAAATTGGTATAAAATTGCATAAACTAACTATCTAATCTTTTAGAAAAAGTTAATTTAGAAAAAGACAAGTATTAAAAATGTACAAGTCATATCATTATATACTTTAAACAAATCTGTCTATTGTTTTTTAAATTAATTAATTTGTAATAATTAAAATTTTTGATTTTATAACTGCAAGATAATATCTTGTACTTTTTTATTCAATTTTATTTGGTTTTCGTTTTAACTAGTCTTGAACTATGATGCTAGTAGTAGGAAAATAGCTAACTGTATTCGTATTGGGGTCGGGTTATTAATAAAGTTTTACCTGATTGAATATTGATAGGTTAGTTAATAAAAATATTAAATTATTAAACAGGCTATTAGAGGTCAAACTGCTACAATCCATTAAAATGCTCTAGATAGGCTGCCGTATAAATGCTCAACCCACTATTGATCTTCTTTTAATGTATGGGTTGATCTACCCAAAATCAAGTGGAGCTTGATTCTTTTCCTGCCCATACAAGATGTTCATATGTTATAATAAAAAGTTTGAATACCCTTAATATTCTTTTGAAAAATTATAATTATTATACCTTTTCATTAAATACTGATAATTTTGAGTAATAAATATATAGAACTTTTGATTTTAAAAAAAGAAAAATAACTCACAGAAAAGGTGCTCTAAACTCGTTGGATTGATCCGAAACCTGCAAAATCGAAATACACCCGCCCGTATTTTACCCGAACCCGAAATACACCCGACCCGTATTTTACCCAAACCCGAATACACTCGACTCGTATTTAATTCGCCCGCCCGAACTAATAGGTCTACGTGCAAATGGGTTTGTGGGTAATTTCTCTCTTCCCTCCTTTTATCGCTCATATTAGATTAGGTAGTTGTTAATTCTATGATAGATTTTTCTTTTTGTCATGATCTTTTGAGGAGCAATATGGGAAGTTGATAAATGGGTGTATCAAGCCATTGGCCATGCCGCACAATTGATCACCTTCTTGATGTGCTTAAGCATTATATTGCCTATTTCTTCTACTTGGTGTTAGATTAGTGGTTGATTAGTTGCTTGTGGTAAATCTTAGGTTTTCATTGATAGTTTGATTAATTTAGGAGTGCATTTTGGATAAATAGCATAGTAATTGATTAATTTTAGTACCCCTCTCACAATCTAGTCACAGCTTTCAGCAACATCCCTGCGGATGACAACTTTTTTCCCTAAAAAACACACTATAAATTTTGGCTCTGTTGGTAATGATGATGACATTGGATTCACATTTGTTGATAACTTTATCGTCGTAAATAGTTTTGTTTTGGTTATCATTAGCAGAACATCTAAAAAATCTGAAAAACCCACAAATGAAAAAATGGTGAATGAGTTCTTGGACAAAATTGTTTAGCTGTGCGAGATTTATTCGTGTTGAAATTTCACAAGCAAGCATCAAGGTAGACTAAACCCTTACATTCAATTTGGAATCAATGGTGGAAAAAAGAGAGGTTTGACTTGCACCTCAAAGGAGTCTAAATCAAATCTTCTCTCCCCTAGGTTAGCAAATCCTTCTTGTTTTCGAGTCCCAGAACTTGATGAGGGTGTTTAATTTGCATTTAGCCCCCAATGCACAACCCTGCTGCCTAAATTCGATGGAGATAGTGATACCTACCTATTTCTAAGTGAATTTGAATAGGAATGCTTAATGATACAATTTCTAAATACTCGTGAAGACATTGTTATGTTGAGTTTCATTCCATTTGCCTTAAAATATTAGGATAAGAAGTGCATACATGGTCTCTTCACAAACTCATCTCTGCATGGAAAGAGTTTGTAAGGGTGTTTTTAAGAAAAGTCTTGAATAACAATACAGTTAAATTGAGAAATGAAATCAATCATTTCGTGCAACTTGATGAAGTATCTTTTTGGAAATGTTTTAAGAGGTTAAGATTTTAATGGGTCAATGCAGTTATCATGGTTTAGAGCAATGATGTCTATGTGTTAATTATATATAAGGGGTCTGATCATTTAATTCGAACCATGGTTGAGTCCATGTGTCAAGGGGGTTTTTGAATAAAAGTGAAACCGAGGCATGGGAATTTCTAGAACTTATGAAAAAGCCTATGCAATGGGGAACCACTAGAAATAAAAGTTTAGGTGTCCTGATAAATAGTCAAAATAAGGAATGCATTTAGCCTTACTTAAAAATATGCTTAAGGGGATAGTCTTATCTCAATCCCTAAAAAATTTTCCCCCTTCCTAGGTGTTTCCATGGTCACAATGTCAAGCTTAACACCATTCTCTAAGTGCTTGTCCTTTGTTTGCACAACAATTGGCTATGACTTAAGAGTAAGTGCACATACTACATGATGTGATCTAATCACCCTAACTTTTTGTGAACCAATCAAAATACTTTAATGCCTAATGGTCAAGGTGGTGGTTTCAAAGGAAACACATTCACTTCTTCTCCTTATCGAAGGCTACCATTTCAACAGCATACAATACACCTAGAGGGCTCTCCCTTAACTGGTTATTACTTAATCTCACCCCTTTCCAGTTATGATGAAATTGACCAAGTGGCAAAGAGAGCGAATGATATAGAGAGAACGATGACAAGAATAGAAGAGTCTAATGAGAAGATGATGAAGACAAGCTCCTAAGCGTATTCCTCTATTTCCTACCCATTAAAGGGAAAGAAGGCCCAATCTCATGTTGACAAGATAAGGAGGACTTTCTCCCAAGTCCAAATCAACATTCCCCCTCTTTGATGCTATTTAATAAATGCCCCTGTGCTTGGTTCCTTAAGGAGTTGTGTATTACCAAGAAGTTGTTAATGTTCCTAGAAAAGCCTCTTTGGCCTCTAATGTGAGTTCAATGGTTTTTAATCAAGTGCCCGTCAAGTATAAGGAAACGGGATGTTCTACAATTTCAATTATTAATCAGTGGCGATTATAATATACAAAGAGCAATACTTGACCTTGGTGCTAGCTCCCTTTATAGCGTGTGGTAGGAGTCTAAATCTACCAAAATGGTCTTTCAATTAGCAAATAATTCTACTAGGCGTCCTATAGGAATGCTTGAGTATGTGTTAACCAAGGTTGGAGAACTCATATTTTTGATTGACTGGGTTGTGCGTGAGACTAAGGCTGTTGTGTATTGTGAAAATAGAATACTTGTAATCCTTGCTCAACCATTCGTTGCTACATCGAATGCACTTATTAACTGTAGGGATGTGAAAATGAAGTTAACTTCTAGAATTTGATGATGTGAACCACTTTATCCTTAATTGGGTAGTTGATTTTTCTTTGGATATATAGTTTGACTATGAGGTGAAATTGATTCCATGTGCGTATGAGTCATTGTGGATGGAATATGAGCTCGAATAGGACACATTTTCATTTGATGATCAATGTGATGAATTTTGTATGTATCCAGTCTTGCATGCATCTCTTCTTACCCTTCTCCATTTCATAAGGAACTTCATAATGTGCCTCTATCCTCATCTCTCGAATTAAAGCCTCTTCTTGCAATTGATACCCTCAAATATGCTGGATGAATCTTTTCCCAACGATCTATTTCTGAACCAAGAAACCCACGTTTTGGATTTGCTTAGGGAAAATGAAGAGGCTTTAGGGTGGACCTTGGGAGACATAAGAGGCATGAGTCTCATTATTATGCAAGATAGAATTCATCTTGAGGACAATGCCAAGCCTCGTAGTGATCGACAAAGAAGGTTGAACATGAGAAGTGGTGAGAAAGAAAATTCTTAAATGGTTAGATCACGATATTATTTACCCCATCTCGAATAGTGAGTGGGTAAGCCCTATCTAAGTCATTACTTAAAAAAGATTGGTATCATTGTGATTAAGAACGACGAGGATGAACTTCTTCCCCCAAAAATCCAATTTAGGTGGAGGGTATGCATTGATTGTTGAAAGTTAAATTCTGCCAATAGAAACAATCACTTTCCTCCACCCTTCTTACACCAAATACTTTAGAGGTTATCCAAGTGAGCTTTTCATTGTTTCCTTAATGGAAATTTTGGCTATAACCCAGTTGTTGTTACCCTTGAGGATGTAGAGGATACAACATTTACATGTGCTTTTGTGATTTATGCCTTTAGGAAGAAGACCTTCGGCCTATGCAATGCTTCAACTACTTTTCAATCGTGTATGATGCCGATATTGTGTGGCTTAGCTGAGCAATGCCTTCAAATTTTCATGGATGACTTCTCCATTTATGGAGACTCTGTTAATGATTACTTAACTATTGAAAGGTTTGAAGAATGTGTCGGGACACACTTTTGACCTTTAATTATGAAAAATGACAATTCATGGTTAAAGGGACTTCTTTTGAGTCACATTATCTCTAGTGAGGGGGTAAAGATAGATGAGGCCAAGGTGGAGTTAATTGCAAACCTCTCGCTCCCCACTTGTGGGAAAGACATACATTGCATTGTTGTCGGTTTCTACTATAGGTTTATTGGGGATATTAGCGAGATTTCTAAGCCATTGTCTTTACTCCTAGCTGAGGACCTGTCATACTGCTTCTCCAGGGAGTATAGTGGCATTTATGAAGCTTATGGGGTTATTGACCACCGCTCCTATCTTGCATTGTCCTATTTGGGGAGAATAATTTGAATTTATGTGTAATGGATTCAACTGGATGGTATCCTTAGTTCTAGTTCAAAGAATTGATAATAAGCCCCATGTAATTTACTATGCAAGTCATACTTTAACTACAGTGCAAGTAAACTACATCGTTACTAAAAAGGAGCTTCTAGTGGTTAGTTTTGGATTCGAAAGATTTAAGCCTCACCTCACAGCGTTTTATGTAGTTGCTTTCACTAATCATGCCACTTCGAAACTCTTTCATAGAAAAAAGATAAGCCTTGACTCATTTGATCATGCTACTTTAAGAGTTAGATCATCAAATTAAAGATAGAAAGGGTTCTGAAAACCTCATAGCGGACTATAAATCTAGGATTTTGATTGGTGATGTATGCTGGAACCCCATTTTTGAATGTTTTTCTGATGAACAACTCCAATGTAGACATCCCTAAGGAATGGAGTCAAAGATTATAAAGCATGCTGTCTTGCATTTGTTAGATTGTCATATGGGATAACCCCATTCGTTTAAGTATTTCTGAGCAAGCTTTAGTTAAAGAGCTGGACGTGTTAAAAACAACCAAATCAATAAGAGATGTGTACCCAATGACCAAATTCTTAGTGTCCTAACCTTTTGGCATGATCATGCATATGAGGGCGACATGAAAATTCTCCAATGTCATTTCTATTGGCTGCCCCTATTAAAGAATGCCGATGAGTATTGTATATGAAGCATAAATTGTTAACAATTGAGAAAACTTAATAGGAAAGGCATGAAGCATCTCATCCTCATTATTGTGGTTGATATATTTCAGGTGTGGGTTCTTTCTCAATTTGTTTAGGAATGAGTGCATTCTTTTGTGTGTTGATTATGTGTCAAAGTGGTTTAAGACCATCTCCATGAGGATGAATGAAACTAGAGTGGTCATTAGATTCCCATGGAAAAACATGCTTGCTCATTATAAGATGTCCAACACCATTATAAGTGACCAAGGGACCCATTTTGACAACAAGTCCTTGATGCTTTGTTGAGAATGTATTATATCATTCACCGACTTGCAACCACATACTACCCTCGAATAAATGGTCAGGTGGAAGTGTCTAATAGCAAATCTTAGAGAAGGCTATGACCAAAAATAAAAAAGATTTTATAGATAAGTTAATTGATGCTTTATGGGCCTACTAGATGATCTTTACAACTTCCTTAGCCACATTTCCTTATAAGGCAGTTTGTGGTTGTCCTTGTCATTTGCTCGTCCAGCTTGATCATCGAGTTTGGTGGGCGATTAAGACCTTCAATTATAATTTGAATGTCACCGAGGAAGTTAAGTTTGAATGAGCTCGATGAGATTTGGCAGAAGGCTTGTGAGAACACCTGGTTGAGAAAGGAGAGATCCAAAATTGTCCATGACAAATACATAAATAAAGAGGCATTCTCTCTTGGGCAAAAAAGGTCTTCTTTATGACTTTAAGTTGCATTTGTTTTTGGGAAAACATAATTGTAGTGGACTGATCCTTTTGTTATTGTGGAAGTGTTTCCTAATGGAGTGATTGAGATAAAGGACCTCACTAAAGGCCACATGTTTAAAGTGAATGGGCATAGGTTGAAATACTTTTTAGGAATGACTAGAAAAGAGAGCATGGAATGTCTATTGCTCCACTAGCATTTCCAAGTTTAAAAAGTGAGAATCCCATCCTTTTATATATATGTATATACTTGTGAATGTGTGTGATTATAGGTAAAAACAAATGAAAAAAAAGAAAATATGAGAAAACAAAAAAAAATACAAAAAAAAGAGAGGTGGAATAAAAAGGCTGAAAAAGAGTTGAAGGAAAAGAGATTTAAAAAAAGGAATAGCTGTAATGATGTAACATTGGAAAAACATTCGGCATTAGGAGGCCAAGATAAGTGGCACTTCTATGTCAGGAACTGCCCATTTTGAACTGATGGACAGAAAGCTGGCATGGTTAGATCATGCCAACTAAGAAGTTTAAAGCAACCACACATAAATGCTGTGGCCTATGTTGCGTCAAACCTACACTCAAAACCTAAAACCCCCCTTTTCTCCTATTTCATGCTTCTTCGCTCCTTTTCCTCCTTATACCTGAAAACTCGACTCATTCCTTCATTTTTTCCTAACCCAAATCCTTACTAAACACTCTCATTTCTTCACAAAATTCTTCAATTTTGCTCATTTCAAACCATTTCCCATAAGAATCTCTTTACAGCTCTCTCATTTTTTCTCTTCACATTGACCCATTTCCTCTTTTTGAAACTATAGCACCCATTTGTTGAGGTTAAAGATGGAAAGGGAGAGAAAGATCTTTTCCTACCTGAATTTCAAACCCCATTGAAGGTACTGAGCATTCGTGTGGCAATGTCAGGCTTAGGAAGTGAGATTCCATCAATTCATCCAGTCAAGTCTTTAAGAAATGGCTGGAGATAGTGTATAAAGAATCCATCGAGTCAACATGCCCAAAGAAGTAAACAAAGGCTTCCTACTCATCAAATCCAACCCCAAAAAAGCAAAGGTAATATGATGCCTATATGTTAGTACCTCCTCCTAGTAATTGTGGTTTACAATTCGTGAGTAAGGAGCAAAGGGTCAAATTTGCGTTATTGAGCTATAGGTTGATTTGTGGACAAAAATTTTAGTATGCGGATATGTTGAGAATTTTGGTATGTTGAATGATGTTGTTGGATTGCTTAGTAGTTTAGGTTGGCTTGAGTATGTTTTGGAATGGGTATACTATGATAGATTAGTGCTTCACTTTTTAAGCTCATTGCATCTTCATTAGGTTGGCTCTTATATGGTAAACTGGTGTTGATCACATTTAAGATGTTCAATTTTAATGAACTTCTTCACCTTCTGGTCTATAATGCAATGTACAAGTAATTAGAAACCCAAGCCCACTTGGTTAATTGCTGCATGTTCCGAATAAAAAGTGCATCGTGATATGTGGGGTAGGCCTCATGTTTTGTTATTCTACATAAGAAGGCCATCGATATTTGCAATTTGAACATCCACTACCAACAATGTTTGATAGGAAACATTGTTATTAGGTATCATGAAAGGTGTTTGTAGGAAGGCAAAAAGTTATTCATTATTTGGTGTGCCCTAAATGCGAAACACATTGATGCGGGGGTTTTCATTACCTGCCACCTTACGGATGCCAATAAAATGACACATAACAATGTCATTGGTGTTAAGGGTGTGAGTACCACCACTGCCCAAGAATTACACTATGAAGAGAAGTTTGGGTCACTTTAGCCCTATTTCTTGGGTGGCATCCAGACCTTATAACTTCCATAATGTGGGGGCTCACAATGTTAGCAAACAAGTGGACTTGGTCTTGTGATGGGGCAATGAATGATAAAATCCTTGAGAAGGTGGCTTAAGTAGGTGATGAAGGGCTTGATGATAATGATGATGAGGGGGAAGGTGATGATGAAGGTAATGAGGGAATTGATGTGCAAAGAGAGGATGAACTAATACAAGAATCGTTATTTCAACAACGAACTCCACTTGATGTAGGTGGTTTAGCCTCCTCAGCTCAAGTCCCATCTAATAGTTCTTTCCTTCAATCCATTCAAATTTCCAAATAGAGGTGGCCGACCTATGATTGGATTACAATGAGATGAGACACGATACGTATTGCAAAGCTAGTTATATCAACTCTATTTATAAGGGAGTCGCTTAATTTGGGGGGCTATGTTGATTGCTTAGGGGAATGAGAATTGGTGACAGAAAGACGTGAGGAAGAAAGAGCTACTATAGAGGCCTGAAAGTTAGAGGAAAGGAGAAAGACTAATAACTTCATTTGGAGACAAGCGGGGTCCATCCGCCAACTTGAGGAGAGTCATCCTGCTTTTATGGTTGATAACAGGGAGTTCGTCATCATTATCACCATTGCTTTTGCAATTTTTGACACTATTTGAACTTGACGGGGTCCAAAAATTATGAGTTGTATTCCCTACTCCCTTCTTACTCTTCATAGCATATTTATTTGTTTGAGGCCAATTGCAATAGGATAATTGATAGGATGGATCTCTCATATAGCTTACTTTCTGTTGTACATATTCTATTCTCTCACCCCTACTCGTCTATGATTACGATGTTCGTAAGATGATATGGCCATTGAGGTGTGATTCAGTCATTGATTGGTGATGCGATTGAGGGTAAGTGTTGATTGATTGAAGTTGCGATTATATAACATAGTGGGATGCATCATTAATGGATTGTTCAGACTATGGGTAATGTATATAGTTATATTTAGGAAAGTTGTCACATTTGCATTGCAAATATGTATACATCCTTGAGGATCCCATATCCTTTGCCTAATCAAGGTATAACTTCTTTTTTCTCTATTGTAAATATTTTTATTCTTTTTTTTTCTTACTTTTCCTTTTCTTTTTA
>NCQT01061693.1:3167-13941 GCA_002740465.1 Stenocereus thurberi
AGTAAGGCTAGTGAACTCTTTGAACTCATATATTGCGATATTTGGGATGCTTATCATATTCCATCAACTTGTGAAGTACACTATTTTTTGACGATTGTTGATGATGCTAGTAGAGCAGTTTGGGTTTATTTAATGCGTGAGAAAAGTGAAACTAGCTCTTTTTTGCAAGATTTTGTGATGTATGCAAAGAATCACTTTGATAAAGGACATTCGAAGTGATAATGGCAGTGAGTTCACCTGTAATCCTATGAGATGGTTTTATTCTTAAAAGGGGATTGTCCACCAGACTAGTTGTGTGAGAACTCCACCACAAAATGCGTGAGTAGAGCGAAAACATAGACATATTTTGAATGTTGCTCGTGGCCTTCGTTTTCATGCTAATATGCCATTAGAATTGTGGGGTGAGTGTGTTTTGACTATGGCTTATCTGATCAAAAGTACTCCTACTTCTTTGTTAAAGGGTAAAACACCATATGAATGCTTATCTGGGTCGACACCTTCATATGATAATATTCGTATTTTTTGGTGTCTTTGCTATGTTAAAGCTAAGAATCGAACCAATGATAAGTTTGCTTCTCGGAGTCAAAAGTGTGTTTTTGTGGGATATCTGTTTGGTAAAAAAGGATAGAAGCTATATGATTTAGAGAGTAAGGAAATTTTTATGAGTAGGTATGTTGTTTTTTGTGAAGAAACATTTCCTTTTTCCAAAACTTTGCAACAAGAATTAGAGCATGAAAAAGGGAGTATGGCTAAGAATTTAGTTAGGCTTGAGATCTTTAAAGATCCAGTTGCCTTAGAGCATGCAACTGATGATGGTATTCATGGCCCGGAAGTGATAACCGATTGCACTCAGGAATGCAGCACTGGGGTATCATCAAGCAGTCCGGCCCAGCTTCTGTCTCAACAAAACACTACCTCCATAGACAAGGGGAGTACTACTGGGCCTGTGCAAACGAGAGATTTGGGCCTTAGGCGCAGTGATCGGGCTCGACAAACTCCCACTCATCTGGCAGATTATGTATGTTATGGCTCATGCACCATAGACCGCTCTCTGATTGCTCCCACTCTTCAAGGTTCCTTAGGTACTCCATATCCTATTATCAATTGTGTTACATGCAATACATTTTCACCAGCTCATCAACATTTTCTAGCTTCTATCACAAAAGTTGTTGAGCCCAGGCATTCTTATGAGGCTGCTCAAAATCCTTTATGGAGGAAAGCCATGACTGAAGAGATTCAAGCTTTTGAAGAAAATCGAACTTGGACTATTGAGGAACTTCCAGCTGTAAAGAAACCCATTAGCTGCAAATGGGTTTATCATGTCAAATACAAGTCCGATGGATCAATTAAACGTTACAAGGCTCGAGTTGTTATTCTAGGAGACCATCAGGTGGAAGGTTTTGACTTCCACAAGACTTTTGCTCCTGTGGCAAAAATGGCAAGTGTTAGAGTTTTTCTCTCAGTTGTTGCTGCAAAAGGATGGGATCTTCATCAGATGGACGTCAATAACACTTTTCTTCATGGTGATATGGAAGAAGAAGTTTACATGAAAATGCCCTCCGATTTTATTCCAGCACATCTAATCATGTATGTCGGTTACGCAAATCTCTTTATGGCTTGCGGCAAGCTCCACGACAATGCTTTGCGAAATTGTCTAGCAAACTTAAGAATTACGGTTTTGTGCGCTCTTATGTTGACCATTCACTGTTCACGTACAGGAGAGGGAATATTTTCCTGGGCTTACTTGTATATGTTGATGACATTATTTTGGCTGGTAATGATGCTTCTGCATGTCAATCATTCAAGAAATATCTCAATGAGTGTTTTCGTATTAAGGATCTTGGGCCGTTAAAATATTTTCCTGGCATTGAAGTCACTCGTGGGCCAAAATGTTTGTTCCTTTGTCAGCGCAAGTATGCCTTAGAAATTGTGGAAGAATGTGGTCTTCTCGGAGGGAAGCCAGCTGACTCTCCTCTGGAAGAAAATTACAAGTTAGCTCTTGCTTCTGGAGATTTCTTCCATGATCCGACTAAATATCGTCGTTTGATTGGACGACTTATTTATCTTACTATCACCTGACCTAATTTGAGTTATACAGTTCATGTTCTTTCTTAGTTTATGCAAGCTCCTTGTATTGCGCATTTTCAGGCAGCATGTTGTGTTCTGCGCTATATCAAAGGTCGTCCGGGGCTTAGCATTCTACTTTGCGCTGACAGTAATCTCCGAGTACATGCTTTTTGTGATTCTGATAGGAGCACTTGTCCGCTCACTCGACGATCTCTTACCGGTTATTTTGTGACCCTTGGTGGCTCTCCTGTCTCTTGGAAAAACAAAAAACAAGCAACCGTGCCTCGTTCATCTGCCGAAACTGAATATCATTCTATGACTGTGGCTATCAGTGAGTTGGTCTGGTTAAAGACTCTTTGACTTCTTTGGGTGTTTTCTTGCCTCAGGCTATGGAATTATTCTGTGATAGTCAAGCAGCGATTCATATAGTCAAGAATCCGGTGTTCCATGAGTGCACCAAATATATCGAAATTGACTGTCACTTTGTTTAAGAATGCCTTGTTCGGCATGAGTTGGTCTTCTCGTATCCTCCATCCCAACAGCAACCAGCCAATTTGTTCACTAAGGCTCTCAGAATTCAACAGTTTATTCATTTACGAACTAAGTTGGGTATGACTGATCTTCATGCGCCCACTTGAGGGGGAGTGTTAGAATTGCTTATGTTAGAATTTCATATTAGCCATTCATTGTATCTCTCACTAGTTCTTTGTATCTGTTTGTCATTCATTGTACTTATTCTTTTGGTCATTATCCCATCAGTTACGAGGATCCTTTGAGCTGCTGGGGGATAAGCAAAAGATTGCCCAGTGTACTATTTGAGGCTTGTGGTTTACACAGAAGAAGAACAACAGAACCTATTTTCTCTGAAATTCCACTTTCCATTCTTCAATACGCAGCTTCACAGCGACTTGTATTTATAGATAGGATCGGTCCAATTAGCCATTAACTTCAAGTATGCCAAATAAGGAAGGTTTGACGCCTTAGATATTTCCTTGCCTTGCAAAGCCTTGAAGTCCATTTCAAACCCTTGAATTGTAAGTAATGATTCACAACAAAGATCTCCCATAGCAAAGCATAATAACAAGATTCTATCACATGTGATTGAGCTAGAAATTATTTCTTTGCAAACTTATAATTCAAATTTGACTTTCAAATAATCCAACAAATAATCTTTGAAAATGATATATTATCCTTAAAATATTGTCTATTAAGATATCCATCAAATAATCGATATCATACAATGTCTTAAGGATAATCAATTAAGACAATCAATCAAATATAATCTCATTATATTTATCAATTAAGATAATGAAAATTTTCTAAAATAATATCAATAAATAACATTGTCATAAAAAATTAGCCAATTAAATTAAATCCAAATTTAAATATACAACAACAACAATAACAATAATCACCTACCGTGGGTCCTGCTTATACGGGTTTGGAGAGATCTAGAAATAAATATCATTACCTTTGTAAGTATCACTACCTACAGAGAGGCCGATTCCAATAGACCCATAAAAAAAAGTTTGAGAAAACATTTTGTCATTAGAAATCCTTCGATAAAAATAAATACATTAATAGATAAATAATATAATAAAAGCGTTGTATTACAAATAACAATATGTCACATAGTAACCAATACAAACATACAGAGGGACTACAAATACACGATAGTTGATTGTCAAAACTAAGCTCCAGCAATTTAAGTGCCCTCGCTACCCAATGGAAGGGCAGGTAACAAGTTATCTAAAGTCTTCAACATTAATCCTAGATTTTCATAGTTTTCTATCTCGAGTCATGTTCTTTGTTAGTTTTAACGTCTTTAAATCATATCTAATCACTTCACTCCAACTCTTCCTTGGTCTATTTCGACCCCTTCTATACCCTGGAAGCTCAATCTTTTCATATCTCCTTATATGTACATTCATGCTCCTTCTCCTCATATGACCAAACCGTCTAAATCTAGCTTCTCTCTTCTTATCCTTTATGGATGTCATTCCTACTTTGTCTCTAATTACTATATTTTTAATCTTATCCAATCTCGTGTGATTGTACATCCAACGAATCACCCTCATCTCTGCGACCTCCATCCTCTAGACTTCAGATTTCTTAACAGGCCAATACTCCACGCTGTACAATGATGCTGGTCTAAGAACCATATGATGCATCCTCCTCTTCAGTCTTAGTGAGATCCTCGTATTGCACAATACCCTTGAAGCATTCTTCCATTTTCATCATCCTATCTTTATTCGTTGGTTAATATGCAAAAGAATATTCTATGGACCAGGAAGATAACAAAATAATATCTTCAATATTTATGCCAATAAAATCTTAGTATATGCCAATATTTTGTGGGGAATAAATCTAAAATAAAATCAGTAAAATATTGATGACATTCTTTCCTCAATGACAATTACCCAGCTATGGCTTGGTAATTAATTGGTATATTTCAACCAATTTACATGAGTCATCATGATAAAATCACAAAGAAGTTGAAACATATTTTCACATTAAGCATTATTATGTCAACATCGACAACATATTTATTTCATTAGCTTAAGTTCTAATTTTATTTTTCATCAAATAGTCTTCTTAAATTGATTAATCACGCCCAAATAATACAGAGATATACTTTTAGTCTATATTTGTATTAATCCTTTTTGTCTTTCATAAAATATATGATATGACATATTATAGGTCTAGGAAATATCCAACAAGCAATATACAACCATACAAGGTATTCAAAATTAATTGTTTGCTTAATAAGTTTATGTATGCATGTTCATAATTAAGCAAGTTATCTATCAATTTTCCTTTTCTTCCTTCATATTCCCCCCTCCCAGCTCTTCCTCCAAAGGCCTGGATAAGTAAGATTTCTCATGCATGTGCTATTGGCATGACCCAATATTTTTTATTTTGTTGGGAGGGGAGTCGGCTTTTTCTAAAACATTAAAAAAGAGGCAATTTATTTATTTATAACGGAAATGTCAAGTGTCCAAAGCAACAAATTCATCAGTAATGCACAACCCTTCTTTCCGTTAAAATGGTATTTCCTAACTCTAGGAATTGACAAGTGACGAGTCACTTCATTTCCTAATAAATAAAAATATTGAAAAAAGTTTTAATGTGACAACATCAGTGTAAAGACATTTTCTTTTCCTCTCTTTTGGATTTTATAGTTGCTAATTATATTGTCGTGCAATTCATTAATTAATTTGTGGTGTGACATTTTCATCTTTTGTTTTTGTTATTGACAATTGAGTCATCCACTTATGAAACCCTATACTACAGGGTGCCAAATGAATTAGTTATGAATCGATTGGACAAAGGGGGGCAACAATCCTTGTAGACCTAAGCATCTCCACACTAACTCCCACCATCAAGAGAAAAGGTGACAAATGGAATCAATTTCAGGTTGTAGATGCCTAAAAATGATGCCTCGGCTTTTGCAAAGTGCTTGATGACGGAACTTATACCACATTCTGTGTATCTGGGGTGCAACATAATTAACCCTTGATTTGAGTTTTAAAAAAAAGATATTAGGCTGCACCTGTGAAATTAACCATTCTGACCCATAACCTTGGAGGCAATCCAGGGTTTGGCTAAAATCAGACTTGAATCGGCTAGGTTCCCAGTCTAGTTCCCTTGCAGGAACTCGGCCAAGATCGATCTGTCCTCCCCATGTCCAAAGCTATCCTAGCTGGTAGAATTTTATCTGGTTAGGTGTAGCTGATTAGATTAATTTTCTTAAGAGATACTTTGATTCTATTTTTTAATTAGCTCGTCTTATCGTTTTTGGTGCTATAAAAGGGAGCCTCCGCTAGAGTTGAACATATCGAAAACTCTTGAGAGAAACACACCGCATACTAAGAATACTAAAAGACATTTGGTGTGAGAAATTGGTCAGCTATTAAAGGGGTGTCACTCTATTGGGTTCCCAAATAGATTAGGTGGATCATTCTAAGGGCACAGACTTATCCCTCCTTCTCTTTCTCTTTTCCTATCATTTGTTTTGTTCAATTTCGAGTTCAAGTAAAAAAGTAATTTTCAATTAGTTTAGTCCCCGTCTGGTGTAATTATTTGAATCTTTTCTTTGAATTCCTTTAGACTAACATTGTACTTCAATTTTAATTATGTGATTTGATTGATCCTAATATGTTGTATGCTTGTTATTTTAAGGGTAATTCATTTTAATTTCCCTTAAGTGTAATTAGTTTTAATTTTTCTTGTTGATTAGTAGAGACCGTCAGTAATGAAGGGCGATATCATGATGCATTCCATTGCCACATCTTATCTTTGCTCCCAAATCTGGATGCTCGGCTTTATGGAGTAAGATGGCCCCCACTTCAGGAATTATTCGGGGGCCTTTACAAAACCTCTTTAAAACAAACCAATTGTCCATTACGGCATTCCTTTTGATTTATGGTTCATTTTATAGAGTAGACTTGGTTTGCAAGTTTTCCTAAGAACTTACTGGTGGCTCTATTAATTAATTTTTTTCATTTTCAGTTAAATATTTTTTGAACTGGGTAAAATGGGAAGCCGATTTTACTTTAGGACCCCAACAGTGACGTTGTTTATACTAGAAGACTGGATTCTGTCCTGGCCAAGGAACCTAACCTAGTTCTTGAATCTGGGCGCAGTCTAACCTCCTGAGCACGCAAGTCAAAAGCTCCAGTTGGGAGCCTAACCAGAAAACTAATTCAGTTTTGGATTATGATCTTGGGCAGGATCTTGGATCAGGGCTGTTGTCCAACTTTCTGGCCAGGAACGAGCGAGTCGTGTTGCAATCTAATATGTTTTTTTTGGCTAAAAATAAAAAGAAAAAGAAATAAAGAAAAATCAAATTCAAACCATAAAAACCTAGCAAGAGGGTCCAACCATTCGCAAGAGACTGCACCCGAGTTATAGGTTGTAATTCTTATAGTGACGATTCCACTGGGGATATTTTTTCTCAAAAGGCAAGATTTAAAAATCAAAAATCGAAAATATTTTAATTACACTTGCGTTATGCATATTAGCATTAAAGGTGAAGCCTCATTGGGATTAAGAGTGCCTCAAGGTTAAACCCTATTATTACTTACTTGGGAAAATAGTTAGTTACTCGGTGGGTTCATTAAGATTTTCAACTAAGCAGGCAACTATTTCATCCACTCGTGGCACACTTTCCTTAATTCATATGATATATGAGAAAACAACTGAACATTCTAGTATGGTCATGCACCTTATGGATGACGAAGCATTTGGATCATGAAAGGACTGCTCTAAACCTTACCTACACCTCTTATAAATTGGAACTTTTGATGAGGCTGAAATTCATGTGCAAGCTAATTTTCTGAATGTTTATAACTCCAGTGGTACACCTAAAGACCTACGTATTGATGCTTTAGGGTTCATAACTTCATCATTATGTCTACAGGCCTAAGTTAGAACAATGTTAGTCTAACCCAGTTAAAGGTGTGGTCAGGTTTTAGACTTCTTAGATAAGTCAAGTCTAAGTGTGTCGGTCTTGCATTAGGAAAGGACCAAAAAAATGTCTGGTTTCTAGACCTTGCATGCATCATAATATGGGGGTTAGACATCATTAGTCTAGGTCCAAGTCACTTTAAGTCATGAGCTTGCAAGTCTCATCACATGATTAGGAAAGTTTAAATATCATTGTTGAGCCTTAACACATCAATTGCGGTCACTTGGGCTTAAAGAGTTATGCATCGGTTGGCCTCATCATGCATAGTCCATGAATCCTTCTAGGCCCAAAGTCCATAATGTGATCCATTAGACCTTTACAGTCCTAGTCCATTCTAGGTTGCATTTAATCATGTACTATATTCATAATGCAGAAGTTCAATTAATACATAGACATTTGATCCTTGCACAAGTCTATGGTCCATGCATCATAAAGATAACAGGATATAGGTATGAGCCCACCTAGATCCATCTCTAGGCAAATCAAACCAAACTCATGGCTAGGCTCAGTATAGGTCCTTGATTCATCTGAGACAAAGTTAGATCTAACTTAGGCCAACAAGTAAGCTATCCAAAACCAACTTAAAATCCAGTCTAGAATAATGCCTAACTTCTTCTAAAACAAGGAGCCTAAATTCATCTTCTTGACCCCATCCCTTTAGCCTAGCCTAAACCTTCAAACCCACAAAGCCATCATTCTTCCTCATCATATTGCAAGTCATTTATCATTTCGTTCAGCCTATAGCCAATGTTTTTGACCTTTCATTATTCACATCTATAGCATTTTACTCATCCAAATCGTCATCTTATTGATTTGATAAGGAAAATTGAGAAGGTATATAATCGAAGTCCACAAACCAGGAGATTATTATCCCGAGTAAAAGATGGGGAAACTTAGGCCTATTCATTATTCGGTCTGGACCAGGACCGAGCCGAAGACTGGCCTGGACCGGACCAGACCGGGCTTAATCGATCCGGTCCATGGTCCTCCCTTTGTCCAATTTCAGTCTTCCGTCTGATCCCAGTCCGGACCGATTGGACCGTGGACCGGACCATGGGCCGATTTTCTTTGGAGGTTTTTTGAGTTTTCATTATTCAAAATTTACAATGACAACTACTGAACCTCTGTGTCTCTTTGTGTTTGTGGTTTGCCTCAGCCTCAACCTTCGCCCCTCGCCCATTGTATATCTCTACTGCTGCATATTGATGTGCAAGTGCAAGTATTGACTACCACTTTAGACATTGAAGTTTGAAGATGCATTCACGATAGGATGCTTGACATTTTTACAATAACGAGTATATTGGTTTTGTTTATCCTTTGATAGTTATGGCTTAAACCCAAGTGCAGTTGAACTTTTATGTAAACTTGGAAGCACACAGCCGGCAGCAGATCGGATTGGTCGAAATTTGGTCCGGTCTCTGTCCAGTCCGGGTTCTGTCCAGTCCGGTCCGGTCTAGACCAAATTTGGACCGGTCCGGTCCTTGGTCCACAGTTTGGCCTTAATTTGATTTTCAGTCCAGGCCAGTCCGGTCCGGTCCGGGACCGATGAACAGCCCTAGGGAAACTCCACTTACGAGATCAAAGTTCAAAGTAAAAAAGTCCAATCATTCTCCCGTTCGGATGGCCGAAAATAATGAAATGGTCTAGTAATGAAAATGCTGGAAAGGATGCAAGTAAAGATGGAAGAAAGTGAAAAGAAGATGAAACTGATAGCCACTATGCTCCAAACCCTTATCAAGACACCCTAAATGAAGATGTCGGGAAGCCTCATAACAAAGAGGAGGAACATGATGGGAGAGGAGAAGCAGATGATAAGAAGAAAGAAGAAGAAGGGAAAAGAATTTCCTGCAACCTGATCTATGACTAGATTGTATAGAACAATTACTCAAAAAGTCATTAATGTTTAATAATTATTTCACTTATTGTGAGGAATTTACCTCAAGTCAAAAAGCAAATTGCACCCGAAGTTCAACACACCAGACATCAAATTTCATAGACTGAAAACCCGCACCACCATGTGAAAACTTTTGTCAGTACCATGACTTTGGAAGGAGTTGATAAAGATATATTTCACATACACCTTTTCTTGAACATTTGACAAGGATGTTGTACTTACATTTTCACATCACCTCTAAATTGTCACCTCTGTTTGTTGAGGTATAGTACTTNNNTCTATGATGTTGTACTTACATTTTTGCATAGTTACTGTTACATGTATTATTAGTATTTTTTAGTCTATTCTCTGCTATATATCTTTAGTTTCTTCTTTAAAATATTTTCACAAAATTATTTTTTTGTGGATCTCTTGAAATCACTCTCTCTACAGGTAGAGATGTCTGTGGAGGTAAGGTTGCTTATATCTGAATATTGTCATATTCCACGAAAGCGAGACACATACTAGGAGCCGTTGTTGTTGTATTACTTTTAACCTTAAAATATAAGCGTCCATAACAAGATAGCTAATTAACAGAATTTTTCTAAAATTACCCTTAGGATGTCTATATCTTACAAAATGTATCACAAACCTATTTTTAGGCTTAAATATTTTATGTTTTTAGGTGACTAATGACTTATTTTAACGTTGACTATCTTGGACTTAAGGAGTGAATGCAAAATCATTGACGGAGATTTCTTTAGATAAATTAATACTACAAAAAGTTACAACGAATTTTAACCCAAAAAAAAAGTTATTATAAAATTTTAAAAGTCATCCCTCTAAAAATTATATATGTCTTATAGTACATTGTAGTTTAAAATTTTCCCCAAAGAAAAAATCTTTGTATAATCACCCTAAATCTTTAAAAATGACTCATACCCAAACATATGTAGTGAGATATACATTGTAGGGACTTTTAAAAAACTTGGATAAGTATTATTGCGCCATCGATATTCACTTGGAGGTGATATATAATTAAAAATCACTACAAATACCTTAGAAGTGATGTCCCAAAATACATATTTCTATCGTATTTTTCAAGTTTAGTTGTATCTTGGAAACCTTAAATATTTAGGATACTTTTAGCTATCAAAAAAAAAAGTTCACTATTAAACTAATATATATTTAGTCACAACAAAAAATTTAAAAGTCGCTTCTTACTATAAAAATGATTCAATCTCATCATATTTTTCATTGGTGAATCATCCTAAAGTGCATAAATAATTACCTAATAAATTTGAATGAACCAATGCTTTTACAAGCGACTTTTTGAAAATTTATAGAGGATTATTAAGTCCCTT
>NCQT01061756.1:10666-22449 GCA_002740465.1 Stenocereus thurberi
GATGCTACGCCCGTACAGCAAGACAAGAGCAGAACATCGATTCTCGTTAAGACCACGGTCGGGCCCGGTGCCCCCCACGGACCGGGGTAAGCTGTGTAACTGTTGCCTCTTCATTTTCCTTCGGCTCTGCGGTTGGAAACATCCACGCTTCTCTATAAATGTCTCGTCGTTCAGCAGCAAAGAGAGAATATGAAGCATAGCATAGTTTACTATCTTTCTCAAAATTTTGCTCTTTTTAGTTAGGATTTTTAGTTTGGTTATTATTTTAGTGAGAAATCTTGAGTGAATCTGGTTTTGCAGCGGTTTAAAGCCCTTAGTCAAAGGCTATCTCTATCAAGCCCTTTCTCTCAGATTTCATCGAATTGTTGGTTAGTTCTCAATCTTTATTGATGTGCGAGTAGTTTATTTTATCCAGGAATTCGTTAGCTTGTTAAAGTGCAGTTGGATCTTGTTTTAATCAATAGAATTGTGCTTGTTTCATGATTGGTTTGATTTCGTTCTATCAAATGATTATCATGTTGTAAGTGGATTTTTGGCTAAAGTTTGCTTGCTTACTTGAAACAATTAAGTGCAGAACTGAAAGGTGACATTTGATTATCAGACTGCTTGATAAAACCTAACATAGCATTGTCTCAAAAGAGAGATTTGCATGTTGGGAGGACTACAGTGTAATCGAAAATATTCAACTTAAATTAAGGCAAATTAGTTTGAAAGAATGACTTTTGCTTAGTTTAGGCAAATTTACTTGATTTTCAAAGAATATACTAAATTTTTTAATAGATTGCAATTTCTCGAAATTAACCGATTAGAGAAGAGCACATGTTTATCATTTTTGCCTAAATCACCTTTCCTAACTAGATGAATTCCTAGGTGTTTTTCCTTAATTGATTTAGAATTAGTAAATTTGAAGTCGTTGAGTTAAAACCCCTCAATTTGGCATTGTTTAGCATTTTTAGATAGACAAAGTCAATAGATTACTTTAGTTCATGAGGACGATCTTTTTATCTATACTACGACTATCCATACACTTGTGGCAGTGATCTGAAGGGTTGTTACAATTAGGGATGTATGTGCTGAGCTTAAGGTCACGATTCAAACGTTTCATGTTTTTGTTTTTTGATACGAGATCAGTGAATAGTCCTCCTCCTAGCAAGCCAGACGGTAGTAAGAAATCAGCGAGATTTGCAGTACTTAACAGAAGATTAGTTAGCCAGGCGCTCATAGTGATTTATAGGCCAGCATTTTTGGAAACTTGCTGATTGTATAAACTTTTGGACAATATGTTTGCCAAAATGTTTAGTAGTTCTATGCTAAGTTTGCCAAGTATATGACGAATTAGACCAGTGGTCAATGAATGTTTTTAACTCCAATGTTTGTGAGTTTGGCGATTATGTAGGTAGTGTGGTGCTACACGTAGTTCCAAGCAGCCTTGTTCCGGTATGAAATGGCAGTGATGCCTCATGTAGAAGGACTTCCGCTACAATCACAAATAAATAAGAATTAAGTTAGAATAATCAAGTATTAGGGACTGGGGATGTTATACTCAATATCACCTGGGAATTCTTTATAGTCTTTGGCTTGCCCACAAACTTGTGGAGGAAATTATTGAGGCTATAGTCTCCCTAGGTGCAGTGCCTTCTCAAAAGAACTTAGAATTGACCAAATGCAGCTTTGCCTTTGTAAATGGCTTGACATCACCATTGATGTTCTCATTAGTATGATAATACCTATGACATTAATGGAGGGTAGAAGCTATTATTCTATGCTATGGAGCCATAGGCATCCAAGTAATAATTTGTTGGAAGTTTTGGTGTTGATTACCTAGGAGATTGGAGATTTTGATAAATCTCTCATTGTTAGCTTTAGGCGAATCATGCAGATTATACACTGACTCTCCAGGCTAAACCCTTAAATGACCATTCAACTCTTAGAAAGCTCTTCCATCGTGATTCTTAGTTCATTCATTGTGGACTTATGCATGATGTTAATAGTTGAACCTCCATATACCAAGATGCGCTTGAGTTTTTGCTCTCCGATATAACCAATCAGAAACAAAGGACATTGTTAGGTTTGGAGCCAAGCAACGAGTCATCATTAGTGAAAATGATAGTTGTATTACAACTGGCGTACTAGGCAAAGACTTTTAGGGATCCTCCCCAACGTGTTTGACCTTGTCAACATAAAGCTTTGGGTGGTGAAGGTCAGTAGTAACACACTGACGTATCTCTTCCGGTAAGCAAAAGATATGCCTCTAACCGTATGTGCTAGTATGCCCTCTAAAATAATAAGAGTTTTATCATCCTCTTTTAGAGAATCCTCCTGCTTTTCTTCTTCTCCGTCTTCATCAGTTTCCAACTCGATACATAAGATCATGTTAATGGTGACTCTATTGAGGAAGCCCATTGGGAAAAACTCTTTGAATAAAAGACAAATGGCTCCTGCTCAGGTAGGTCTATAGGCTAAATGTCGTACTTCTTGTTTCTTTTTTAGCTCCTTCTTCCCCTTACACATTGAAGTTTTTCTTCTTCTCTTGTCACTTTCTACGGCGTGGAGCACTAGAAGGTCCTGCCTTTGGTTCTAGGGGCTTCATCGAGTGACAAGTGTCTATGAGTCCATCCTTTTTATTCATCCTCTAGGACGTCAATCTGGGGGTCGATTTCTATTAATGGTATTTGCATCGTCATTAGACCATTAGCTCCAATCTTCCAAACTGCAATGCAAACTATGTCTTAGAGAATGGATAAGATTAGACCTTACCGGTTGGTAAGGTTTGATTAAACCTTGATTTAATGAAGTAAGGAATGCTTCAATTATACACAGATGCAATTGGCCTCAGAAGGTTTGTCCAAGTCCAATATGATCTTCCCTTCCTAGCCTATTGCATGATGCACTCCTTGTCAGTAATACATTTCTTTAGAGGGTGACTAATGACCTTATGTAGTGACAGTACTTCAAATCATTTATCCTTCTAGCCTCTTCTGGCTGTTTTGGTCAAGGAGTTCAATAATGTTGTTCTAAAGCAAGTCATCTAACATTCTGGACAAGTTCGACTCAGGAAATACGTATTTCTTCACTTAAAGTTCCCTCATTATGGGGGTGATTTATTGTTGTCTCTTTGGATTATGAAGACTTTTTCCCATCTAGCCTAGAGTTCCCTAAAATGCATATGGATTCTCCAGTGGAAACAGTCATAGTTTTTAGTTGAGGTCTTTGGAGTCTTAGAACTCTTCTTGGAATCTCCGTTATCCTTCTTGAACTTATATAAAGAAGACAACTTGCTATGACGGTTTCCTATGATCATTTTCATGCCATGTGCCTTGGCGGCCGGCTCTTGCAAGCTTCTAGGCTTGCTCATCGGTTAAACATAAAGCAAGTGCCATTCTATGCCCTAAGCACACATTTCAATACTAAAGGCTTCAAATAAACTATCTTCACTCTAAAGACTGAGAAGTCTCTAGCAATTGATGTATTTAAGGGCTGGTTCGTCCTTCCACTGCTTAATTTGTTAGCTATGTCATACTAACAGTGTGCTAAGTACTATAGAATCTATTAAGGAATTCATGTTCCATTTGTTCCCAACTGTTAGTGGATTCAGGCTCCAAGTTTACATACCAGTCGAAAGTGATCGCTTTAAGAGATCGACCAAACTGCTTCACCAACCTGGCTCCCTTTATACTAGCATTGCTGTACGTCCTTATGAAGTAAGTGATGAATGTTTGAGATTGCCTTTACTACCAAATTAGTTGAATTTAAGGGTTTGGTAGCCTTGGGGCATACAAAAGACATCAATCCTTTTCGTGTAAGTCTTTGTGCACAAATGTGTTTTGAAAGATACTCCTCCTAATTGACCCCTAACAACATTCACAATTGGGCTTTGAATTTGTTAAGCAAACATTGAGCCCAATGAGGACTCCTTCTTTTTTACGTGTTTGTCATCAAAATGTTTACGATGATTAAACTCATTGTCAGACTCTTCGCCATTGAGCCTTCGATAAAGAATTTGAATGGCCACTTTTCCAGCTTCTTCAATAGACCCATCAATCTGCTCACTTTGACGCTTGATTTGGGCATCTTTATCTTGACACTCCTAACTGAAGCTCTCTAATGTTGCCTTCATTTTTGCGAGTTGTTCTTCTATGTTGGTTACCTCTATCACCATGACTAGCATAATGATGGAATTAGAGGATTTGATCCCTAATTGAGCGAACAACTCCCAGTGAGATGTCATTGAGGAGTCATTGCTAGTATAATCATGATCTTCTGCATCGAAAGGTTGGAAGGTAGGACTGGTGTGAGCTTGGGGTCCATCCATCCTCTAAGCAATTGTTTGATCCATTTTGAAGTCAATAACAGATCTCTGCTTCAAAGAATGTGAAGTAATTTTGTTGAATCTTTCAGGAAAATTGGAGCCAAGGTTTTTGGATTCTATGAGGTTGCAATGGTACAGTCCCAACTTATTGTTGTATAGCAGTCGCAATGGCAACTTTTTCCATAGTTTGAGTCATGACTCTGCTACACATAACACTAGTAGCTGCTGATCTTTGGGATGTGGATTGGAGAACTTTCCTTGAAGATTGAGGGATATGATGGCATTCTTAAGGGCCATGTCGTCTTTGAGGGAATGTAGAGTTCGTGCTTTGGTGAAAGAGATGAGAGGCAGAGAATGCCCCACCAAGTGTGCCAGAAATTTGTATGCACAAATTTCAAATCTAAAATAAATTAGATAAGAAATTGCAGAACAAATTCAATATTTTGTATTTATATCAAAGAATGGGTACAATCTCTGTATAACTGTCACAAGAACAAGTGTAATAAATTCTTCGATTCGATCTCCTTGAGTAGTCTTCAATGGATTTGATCTTGAAAGAAGGCCTAAGATGCTTAATCTCAGTCAAGATATAAGTTTGATCTGTAAGAGTAGACGGCACATGTTTAGAGTGTTTGCTGTCTTCTTCTAGAGAAAATTCCCGAACTCTTCTAAGTTCTCCAAATCTAGGCTTTTAAATGAGGGGGTAGCTCCCTTTTTATAGAGAAGTCATAGTTAGGGTTTTCCTCCTACTATGTTTATTAAAAATAATCATTTATTTTCCGTATCATCTGTGAAACACGACACTTTTTAATTGGCTGCAATACATTTGCATTAAATATTTAATTTAATGAACCACCGTAATAAATTTGACACATGGCACGCTATTATTAGTCAAAAGAAAAGTATTTAACTCTCCACTTGGAGAGCTTTGATTGGTTAGGAGAATTTTGCATTCAATAGGGGCATTACAAAGATTATAGAAAGAAACAGTAAAAAGACAAAAAGAATTTTTAAAACTCGGTACTTGTAAACCATTTTTTGTGACAACAGAGGAAACAAATCCGACGTTGTGTGATTTGTGGCAAGGTGTGGGCAATAGCCTACTAAATTGTATCCTAAGAGAATTTATCCATTTACATGAGAGAACAAAAAAAATTGAGTTTTAGAAAAGAGCAAATTGAAAAACTAGAGAGGAAAAAGGAGAGAGAAAAGCAAAAATAAAATATAATAATAGGGTATCGAGGAAAAAGGAGAGAAAAAAGTAAAAATAAAATAAAATTATTAGGATATGGAGGAAACTGGAGAGACAAAAGCTTGGTCTTAAGAAGGCTCCAGCAAAACTATTTTGCTCTTTTCCAAAAGTATTTTGAAGATTTAGCTAAAATAATTTTAAGACTAAACTTGTATTGGAGAATAGTGACGAGAGAGAGTAAGAAATAATTTTGTGTTCTCTATTATGGATGCTCTAATGGACCAGCCTGGTTGCTAGATAGTAGGTTACAAAACGATCTAATCCGTTAAGTTGGGGCATTACAAATAGTATAAATGGGGATCTAAGGTTAACCAATTGTGAACTTACTTTGCTCCATGAAGATAAGATATATAATTTCTTGTATGTAAATTCGTTGATTATAAAATGCATAATGTTGTAGCTTACCTTTTATCCAAATATTTAAACTTATCAATCATTCTTTAAGTTGTTCTAATTTACGCAATAAGTGAATAATTAATTTGTGAAGCTACCAATCTAACAAATCTACATCTCAATGGACAAAAGTGATAAAACTTTTGCATAAGATAACGATTATTGTCTTGATTCAGTCTAAAAAATAATGTACCATATGTTACTTCTGTGAAAATGACTAATAAACATACAATTCTCTTTCTTACAGCATTGTGATCTGTAAATCACGTCATTTGCATTCATTAGCATCGGTGATGAACTTTTCAACCCAATAATTGATTATTGATTATAGTTAATAATTATTTAATACATAAATTTAGATCAGATACAGGGAAATAGACTTCGTTTGAACTCGAAACTCGTATCATTGCTAGATCTTCATTCGAGAAAGTAACAATGGAAATATATTTGGTAAGATTTATTATCAACCTCTTTTATGAATGAAAGTAACAATGGAAATGACATTCAAGAAAAATCAAACAAGATTTGTATGTTGCATGAGGTGGGTAGATTCTAAAACTACAATGACAGAAAATGATGGATAATGATAAAATAGAGGAATGTAAGTACATGATTCACTTGCCCATTTTGCAAGCCGATCGAATTCGACAATCAAAAACTAATGTAATGTTTGATTGGATGTAATGTAATAGTAATGTAATGCAATCAACTTTCTAATGTAATCAAGATTACTTAGTTTGTGATAATTATAATTACAAGATAGTTCTTTTATTGCAATATTCTTATGCAACCAAACAAGATAATGAAAACACAATTACACACTTATTTGCATTGCAAGGTTAATTACATCTAACAAAACATTACATAAGAGTCTGCTAACTGGCGAAGGCGCAAGTAAAAGGGCGAGCAAGAAGGAACAAAGTTACATATGCCCACTCTCTATGGAATGCTTACAGACGTAGCAATTCAAAGAGACTTGGTTGATCAATCATATAGAAAGGGGCTAATTTGTTAGCTATGGTGGGCCCAAGAACATTAAATAAGGGCATCCTCTTCTAAAATTTTTAAAAATTTGACCAGTCTCAATTAAGTATAGATGCCTTTTGGAAAAAATTGGAACACCTTTGTATAGAAGTTTAAACAAAATTTTCGATTAAGAACCCCCCAAAAAAATTCCAATTCACATGTCCACCTCACTTTGCTAGGGAGAGTTGAAATTTAAAACTTAGTGTCATCTCTTTCGTATTAAGCTGGGCTTAGGAAATGTCTTTTCTGCATGGGATTGTCACATCTTGAAAAATGGTCCTACCTAAGAGTGGGCAATAGATCACTTTAGATCAGGTTAGGGTCGGCCCATTTACTAAGTGGGCTTAGGCAGGTCATGGCCGGCCCATTAATGATCTAGGTCAGGTCAGGCCTTTTACGTAAACAAATGCATCGGGTTGGTCCGGCCCATGGGCGAGCGGCTTTTTATTCCGCTTAAAATGGAATAAACTTGCACAAAAATTGTATATAATAATTATCATTATGTATAAAGCATTGATAATAAACTTAACTAATTGTAACATGTAAATCAGTGTGTCAAATAGGTTGAAAAATGAATGAGTCACTAAATAAACCGTTAATGTGCCAACCCAGTCCAGCCTGTTAATATGTTTTAATGGGTCGGCCCCCTATTGACCTTGGTTCATTATTGACCCGACCCTATATGGGCCCTATTTTAAATGGGTTGACCCATTTGACCCAATGGATACCTAGCCTGTTGCTCACCCCTAGTCCTATTGCATTATCACATCTTGAAAACAAGAACTTTGTTTCTTGGTATGAAATAATGTGGTGAAATACCTCAATCAATATGAAACCCTAATCTTATATTAGAGGCGGTGATATGTAAAAGCTAACTTTCCAATTATATTCCTATATATTTTGTTATGATTATTAGGTCTTGTAAAAGGCCGTCTCACCTGAAATTTTTTATGAGATAGAGATTTTCATTGTGAGGGTGACTTATAATTCATTTATAGGTGACTGATAAAAATCACTGCATAATAAAGTTTTAGTCACCGCTGGATTAAAAAGTTGCTCTAACATACAATATGTGTCATATCACAACCATTAAAAAATATCACTTATGGAGTCTGTCTTACCATACATTTTATGTGAAATAGCCTCAAACAAGAATGTGTGCAATAACGACCCCAGTGTGTAATGCATGGACTTAGAATTGGACATTAAACATAACAAAATTATTGGGAGGACAATTTGTTTGCAGAAGTATCTACAATATGAAACCTTGTAAAAATATATCAAAAGATGGTCACTATCTATAACCTGTTCCCAAACAAAGTGATATGCGGACTACGACCCTGCAGAACTGGCAACTTTCATTGGAGCTTGTATTGTTCTTTTCAATCAACAATTTGGCTGCAGAAGATCACTAGCTCATGTTCTTTTATACATTCTTGAATTTGATTGTAACCACAAATTTCAAGCCTAAATTGAATTAAGAGAAGAAATACGGAAGAAATTCAATTTTTGTATTTATTATAAGAATGGGCACAATCTCTGAATATTTTCTTATAAATGAACAAATTAAACTCCTCTAATTCGATCTCTTGTTTGTGACTTGATGGGGGCTGAAATAGGTTAAATCTTAATCAAGTTTGTACTTTAATCTCTAGAGTAAAAGGCATATTTTGATGTACTTGTTGTCTCTTTCTAGAAAGTCTTCTGTGATAGAAATTTCTATCCCAGAATGAGGGGGGTGAAGCTATATTTATGGCTATTGGGTGAGATAAAATGGAATGAAACTTGAGCCTTAGGTGTCAAGTTTCACTATTTTGTGTTTGGTGAGTACTTTAAGGGGATGGAATTTGATACCTAGGGGTATTAAGTTCCCCCAATCTTAAAGTACTCGAACCCTCACATTTCTAAGGGGGTTCAAGTCACCAACTCTCTAGAATCAATAACATCATCATCATCATCATCATCATCATTATTATTATTATTATTATTATTATTATTAATTATCAATAACATATTTATTAATATTGTTAATAATTATTATCAAAATTAATGATATAATTATTAATAATATTAATGACAAGTATCATTTATTATTTATTAATATTAATATTAATAATAATAATTATTATTAATTATTATATTTGATATTAATTAATTATTAAAAATATAATTATAATTATAATTATAATTATAATTATTACTACCAATATTAATTTATAATTATGGTTGTAGTTATTATTAGTAATTATTATTAGTGATCATTCATTTTCTCTCAAAACACATGAGTTTAGATTTAAATCCCACCCTTCATCCCTCAAGGATCATCTCTTGATTCCATTTTATTCCATTTTTCCTCACCAAATAGGGAATTATAGGGAGGAGCATCCGCTCTCTTTTAGTATTAGCAGATTAATAACCTTCCTAGATCGATAGATAAACCTTGAATTTGGGACGATAACTTGGGAGTCTATTTAAATTGATAACTGCTGGCGGCTTGATAATCTTGGAGGCCCATTGACTTGAGTCTTTATTAGACCGTCGACTTCATAGTCATTTGAGCCTGGATAATTAAATCAATTAGTTCATGCTGAGTTAAATTAATTAATTTAAATTATTTTGTAACGTAGCACGTATTTATATTTTTTTTTAGTATCTACAAATTGCCTTCTCGAGACTAGGTCGCGCAAGTGACTTGGGGTGTTCAAGCATGACCGATCGACAAATATTTTTTGGCATGTTCTTCAATAAAATGTCCAGTCGCCATAAATTTTTTTTTAATTAATTCATTTATGAGAAGGGAACTCAATCATAATCATGACTTGCCAAAATCTTGACCTGGTTGATCAATCGGATGATACTGGTTTTCTTTTACTGTGTCCAAGCAAAAAACCTAGCCGCCTTCTACCTCTTTTTTTAAATTTATTTATTTAAAGAGGTTTTCTCTCCTTTTTAATGCCCTCAATGTGCCTTTTTTAATGCATTGGCATCAAGAAATTTGATTAAAGAGTGGTCACAAGTGCTTCTCTCCATTCCCAATGAATCAGTAATGTGTGAAACCGTGATTTGAGGGGTTTTTTTTTTTAATTAGCTTGCTTAATGGGCTGCACCCAACTTTCCTTGTCTCCCTCTCTCTCTCTCTTCTTTGTTTTTTTAGCGTGTATGTGTCAGGAAACACCCTCATATGGGTTTATTAATGAATGTAGATTGTGCTCCGCCATTCACAATTTGCACAACATTGTAGGAGAGTATCCATCGCAGACTGTCTACCATAGTAACACCTGATCGAAATCTGTTAGTAAAACCAACACCTCTAGATAATTTGCTGTTCCAAGGCTGCCCTATGCTGATGCGCCCCTTCTTTTTTTTGGACCGATTTTTTTCTCTTTTCTCCCTTTGGTTTTTGGCTACTGCTTCTTTTGTTTTTTGGATTGATTTTTTTTTGCTTCTTCGTTCATTTTTTTACTGATTTTTTTTTTTTTATGGCTTCATGGGCACTTGACCTGACAATTTATTATATCTTTCTTGGTGAATCTCTACTTGATGTCTCTCATAATTTCATTGTTCCTATCCTTTTTTTAACAACACTTGAGACTAGTCATACAAATAACTGAATTTTGTTTTTGATAGAAATCTTGTGCTTCTTGGAGCCAACTGATCATAAATACTCAAGTAAGAAGTTCTCAAAGGTACTTCTTTCAACTTATATGCATTTGTATATTGCTCTTCTTTCCCCCCCTTGTATGTCACAGTTTCCTTTGTCCCTGCGAAGAAATTCATATATATTTCTGTTTAATTGCATGAGCTATTGTAGCATCGAACTTGTCTCTTTTTTTGTGGTTGTTTATCTGTCGGTTGATCCTTTTCAAGACTTCTTGAGCGTAAGGATTATCGAACTCAGATTTTTAAACCTTGAGGAGAGAACCTTTGCATATGGCAGCAGGATCCAGTACTTGATGACTTGTTGTGCATGAGAGAGGGCGATCGGACTCAGTCTTTGGACTTTGAGAAGATAGCCCTTGCACATGCCAATGAGTGTAGCACTTGAAGGCTCATTGTGCATTGGGATAATTGGACTCGGCCTTTAGACCTTGAAGAGAGAGCTTTTACATAAGCCAGTGAGACGTAGCCCTTGAAGACTTGTTGTGTGTGAGGGCGATCAGACTCGATCTTTAGACTTCAAGGAGAAAGCCCTCGCACATGCCAACGGAAAGTGCTGCCTGAGGATTAAGCCATGCTAATGAGCTTGCTGAGGATTTCATATCCTTGAAAACTAACATGTGAGGAATTTTTTTTTAAGGCTTCCTTTCCCTATTTTTTTTACGAAACTAACCACTTGTTTTTTTTTAATAGGTACTCAATCATGGTACGATTTAAGGAATGCAAGCGGCAGAACAAAATTTATCTTTTTGTCGTAGAACATGATGAGACGAAAGCAGAACTGGGCAGCACGTTTATTGTTTACCTATCCATTCTTCGTCCAGAGTTTGAGCAAATACCCACAGTCCCTCGTTTTGACTTCGCATCACCGTTGACTGCCAGGGCTACAAATATAATGCATGATGATAACCTTCTTCATAGCGGCATATATGATAATAGCTGCACCATCACCACTTTCCCGCTACTTGGGTGCAAAGTTATTTCCGGTGAAGTTCGCGGGGAGCCAGCGTTGAAGATATTTGGGGAATTCTCTTTCATTCTCAAATATTGGGAATGCGTCGAACACATTCTCTCGTGCTTCGAATCCCAATTGAGGACTTGCCTCCTTCCTGATGCAGTGTATGCTTCGTTATACACTTATGATCG
>NCQT01061756.1:72805-87217 GCA_002740465.1 Stenocereus thurberi
TTCCTCAAGATTCTCNNNNCATATAATATGAGATACGCATTGACCTTCATTCACACTAGTAAATAACTTGGCTATAAATGGGTAAATGAACCTACATAATTAGAAGGATAATTAAATCAATAGGGTGTCATAGAATTTTACATAGTTCATATCATTTGTCAATTGATTCAAGTCATCACAATTCACCTACTTCTCTAGCTCATATGTCAAGAAGGATCATATAGTTTCTCCATTTCCTTTCTAACTGCAAATTGACCATCTCCATTCTGGTAGTTAAAAACAATTCTTATAAAGGTGTGAATTGGTTAGATAACTTAAGTATGAAAAAATAGAATGTAGAGGAGAATACCATTGGAGCAACAATATATTGATGACACTGGGAAGATATCACAGTCAAGAGCAAAGCTCGAGGTAAGTAGTGTAGAGATATCGGCAAAATACATAGGAGGGGTTAGATTTAGAGATTTGGGAATTTCAAACCCTAGATGCAAAAAAATCCAAAAAACAATGACCTTGATGTCTTCCAATAGCAGGTCGGCAGAATGCAAACAGAAAGCTTTGGTGGGCTATGATATTTCATACTGTAGACCTTGATTTCTTCAGGAGAGTGGCAATCCTCTAAATGGTGTTAGGGTTTTAACTTTTAAGAGGAATGATGAGGGAAAAGAGAGGAAGAGGAGCAAAGTACCACTCTTAACTTTTTTTTTCCTTCTTTTTATCTTTTGTTTTAGCATTTGCTGTTTCCCATCCATCAGCAAAAACTTTTGACCCGAATTTTATTTTCCCACCTAAGTATTTTCTACCAAGAATGATCAATTATATTATTATGCAAAACTATAGCAAATATATGGAATTTCCACAACAGGCCCATCATTTGGTGGAAAATTTTCTTTTGCTACAATTATCTTATTAATTTGATATATTTGTAGCCATTTAAAATTTTTCAAAAAATTGCAAAGCTATTTTCTTTTAGTGTTTAGCTTCTCAATCTCATCTTCAGCTCATGAAGCTTATTAGCTAGCTCACAGTTGAATTTAAAAATAAGCTCATTTTCATTTTTCAATATATGTGATTATTTCTTTAGAGATTTAACCTCTTTTCTAGAGTCCTTGAACTTCTTATGGGGATCATCATAGAATTCTCAATACTGCTTGTTATCTTCTTTCAAAAATTTCAATTTTCTATAATGATGAGCACATTCACCTTGCAAACTTTCTTTTTTACTTTTTAATTTCCTCCTTCAAGGAGTTGATCATAGAAATATACTATTCTTCACTATTTATATCATGCATAATAATGTCGATTAAATCATATCTAGGCATTTTAGAGGAAAGTAATTTTACCTACTCGGTGGAGATGCCCTTAGCATCCTTGAGTACTAATTTCACTTAATACAATGGATTCAATGTATACATTGAAGTCTTTTTGTCTTTACACTTGATTTTCTTTGTTTTATCTTTTTTTTTTTTTTGGAGAAAGATAATCTTTCAACATTTGCCCGGGCTGCCCACAAGCATAGTAGAAAATTGATTTATTGTCAAAGGTTTGAGAGGAGGATTTCATAACTTCGTTCCCTTTTGAGGTTGACTTTGCAGGGCTTCTGAAAGTTCAAGCTCTTCTTTTTGAGCATTTTGTCAAAGCCATTTGCCAACATGACAATACCTTCTTCAACTTCCTCATGCTCAGGATCATTTCTACTTTTAAGGTCCTTGAGTATAGCTTTCAAGGCTACCCCTTTAACTAAGGATTCTTTCTTCGCTTCTTAGAGGTGGACCCCTTAGTTTTGAAATTTTCCCACTAGATCCTCCAACTTCAAGGTCTTAAGATTTTATACTTCCTCAATGGCCATGACCTTAGCTCCCTATCTGTTTTTTTTTTTTTTTTTTTTTTTTTTTTTTTTTTTTTTTAGGTGACATTCCTTTGCAACTTTCTCAGCATCTCTTCATTTGAGTCGGCCTTTTCAAAAGACTTAAGGTTGTTGATAATGTTAGTGAATCTGATGTACATCTTCTTGACAACTTTATAAGGAAGAATCTTAGAAAGCTCATATTAGTGAACATAGATACTTATTTCTGATCTCTTGACTTTGCTTGTGCCTTCATATGTGGTTACCAAGTATCTCACACTTCTTTAGCTATTTCATAAGAAGAAATTACATTAAAAGTATTAGCATCCAAAGCATAGTATTCAAAGCCTTGTAATTTCAGTTTTTTAATACTCTTTCATGCTTTGTGGGGGTGTTATATCCATTGGGCATATCCAACTCTTCGATAGTGCTCATGATCTGAATTAGAGCACTTGATATAAAGTTCCAAAACTTATAATAATCTAGATCAATAAGCTAGATCTATATTACCTTTTTCCTAATGAACAAAGGTAGATCCATAAAATAAAGGAGGTCCAGATAGAGATCTAACTTGATTGATCTCAAGCACTCCTAAGGAGGACATTAATCTTTACTCACTTGATAATTAAGTCAATAGAGGTGAATCTAGATCTTGTACCAATGGTTAGTTCTAAGTATGCTAAAGTGGGGGAATGAATAGGGGGACACCAAGTAACTAAAATAAAAACTCAAACATAAAAAAGCGAAATATAGCAAGCTTCAAATATGATGGGCAAATAAACCGGCTAATTGGACCATATCCTCCCTCCCAAGGATCCTTAAGATTCAACTACCTCATGTGAATTAGCTCTGTGATTACACAATCAAGCATTCACCAACGACTGCATGACACATCCTTTAAGAATCTTTTGAAGTGATTTCTCCTAGTACCTACTTAGAAAGATAACTATTCTAGTAAATCCTCTTGTTGACAAGTAGGATATTTCTGACCTTCTTGCTTCATAATAAATCTCAAAGTGCATAAAAAGATGACAATGATTTGAATTGATCACTCAAGAGTGCAACAGTACTTAAGATATGAGATGATCTTTTTGTAATCATTTGTTGTAATCTTTGCATTTAGCTAAGTCTCTATTTCTAGGCATTGAGAATCAGACCGTTAGAGTTGGTTAAATGATGTACGCATTGGATGATTTAGAATATTTCATTGGTGCTTCTCTCTAACAACTCCAAGTTGGTCCAAGTGGCCTTAACTTCTGTTCGTTTTTACGATAGGTGCTTAGTTCAGTCATGGCTTCGTTTAGCTTGGAAATGTGATCTTTCAGTTTTTATTTAATGTGCTAGTCATTGTGTTCCACATTGGATACAGTAGCTAAGCCTCATTTCGACCTATGATTATTATTAGTTTTCGTTCTAAGAGAAGATGACATGTAACTCTCCCATTTCATGAAGTGCTTTTGGCCCTTTCATGACTAATCTTCTTTCTCTACATATAACATGTTACCATCTCTCATGCAGTAAAAATCTACAAAATAAATTTTGCTAGAAGATTGATTAATAGATAATTAGCAAGATAATTAGTTCATTCAATTTGAAATAATTAATTAACCCATTTTACCATATGTGGAGATCACTTATTTTTAAGGGTGGAACCATAGCCAAATATGGAGCGAATCATGACCACATTAGGGCTATTATTTGCACAATGTCTACCCATAATAGGATTATACATTAACATATAATTTAATATTAGCATTTATATATGCGAATTCCAAATCAAATGCAGTTAATCGAAGTATCATAACTTTCATTTTAAACCTATTCCAACTTGTAAAAATTTTGTAATTCTAACAAGTGTTAATTTTTTATATGCATGTCAAGGACTTGGACTATAAAAGTTCAAGGAGGTTGAACTCTAGTTTTGAAGCTTGAGAGGTAGACAGTAACCCTTAAGGAACCAATCCTGCACTAGTTATAAAACTGAGCAGCTTCAACTTCAGGAGGAAGAACATAATTCCTCCATAGGTGAAAGCTGGTGTACAAAAAAGACAAAATTCAGTGGAAGAAAAACTTCTTCGCTAAATCCTTTTACAAATGAAAAGGACAATCATTTTTAAAGCATTAATAGCTGCACGAAAATGCTAAAGATATCCCAACTTGAAGTGCTTCCTAATTTGGTTTTCCTTATTCCAGGAAACCATGGCGGAAAACTTCGCAGGTGCTGGAGGCCCTAGTGAAAGAGCTGGGAAATAATCATAAAACTAGAGTTAGAAAAAATAGCAGAAGTTAGGTGTCGCCAATAAAGAAAAAAAAAACCAAAGGAAGAGGAATCCTGCCTCAATAACTCTCCATATCCCCAAGGGGTATACTTGCATGTTGCTTCCCTACGAATGCGTTTCGAACTCCTTGGCACATTCTGCGAATTAAGATGGAATATGTGGGAACTCCCCAGTTCAAATACCTTACCCTATCCAAGTCAACTAAGTTGACTAAGAAGTGGAAGTGGTAGCAGTTCCTGGTGTTAGCAAAAACAGTCATGCCGCTAAGGAAACAGAGAATTAATTGGGATTGTTCATCCAGGGAGTGTTAGGCCCACCAATCATCATCATCCATTAAATCCTCAAGGATACTATAGAAGAAGTGATCCCCAGGAGGAATAGATCCTGTGATTGGCCCAAAGAGATGAAAGAGTTGATCATGATGAACATGAAAATCCTCCCGATAGACTGACGACTCTCCTATGAAACCAAGACTTGTTAGCACATCGAAGTCAAAAGGAGTGATAGTCATCTCAACAAAAGGGAGGTAAAACGCGTTAGTGGTATCCCAAAATTGCTCAACTAGCCCATGAGTGATAAGCGGTTAGTTAAGTCCACCACCCCATGTAATGCAGAGTACACGCTGTCAAATCCTGCATTTTCTATAGCCTGAACTTGAGCCCTCTGTGCACTAAATTTAAGCATAGACTTTCTAGGGCACCAACACCCCTAATTCTATCATCTTGCGAAAGAAAGAAGAGAACATATTTTAGGTCTGCGCTAGATGGAAACTAAAAAGGCAAGTAGTAAGAAGAATAAACTCCGATTGCGCTTATAACTACATGGCCAGATGCATGGCGTCCAATATCTAGCACAAGGTCAGACCCATCCCAAATTTCAACAGGCCTTTATTCTTTTTCAATGAAAGAATCTTGAGAAAGTTTTACTTCCCTATGAGGAGAATGAGCTCTTCTTATGCTCATGATTTGCTTTCAAAACACTATTAAGAAAAGAATATGAGAGTAGAAGTTAAGAATACATACTTGAGAGCAAAAAAAGAGGATGGTGTGAATTATATAAAGGAGAGAAGGCTATTTATAGAAAAAAATGGCAAACCATTGGAGGTGCATACCAGCCGAGTTCTACCTAGAGGTACCTTGCCAAACAACAAGCATCTAAGCAACTAAAAAGCAAGAGAAAGCAAGCAAAAAATAGTCAGAGCCATGCCTAGGGAACCAACCAACATCTCTATCAAATGGAACAATACAAAGTTCAAAGCATCCAAGGAGCTAGAAGCAAAGAAGAAAAAAACCAAAAGTAGTTATACTAGGGGCCAGTCAATACCCATCATAATGCATGCCAACTTTGGACAAGAATCTTACAAAGAAAAGAACAAAAGACATGGCGTAGAAAGTCGGCTAGTTCCCTAAAGAGGGAGATAACATGTAGACACTAGTGAAAAGAGCAAAAAAACAAAGAAAAAGAAGAAGTGATGGCCAAGTTTGAGTGCCGGTCGGTTCTTTATGCAAATAGGGATCATAAGCATGAATCAAAACAAGTGGCAATTAGATTATCAAACTGAAGAATCATCAGTACGTAAAGCGCGCGATGATCAGAGGATTATTAGTGTGTAAACTAGACGATAAAAAAAGAAGTAGCCGAAGGATTATTAGTACATAAAGTACACGATGATCAAAGAATTACCAGTGCATAAATCGGATGATGATCGAAGATGTAGCTGAAGGATTACCCGTACGTGAATCGCATAATGATCTAAGAATTTTCAGTGCGTAAATTGGAGATGATCGACGAAGTAGCCAAAGGATTATCATTAAGTAAATTGCACGATGATCAAAGGATTATCAGTTTGTAAATCAAATGATAATCAAAGGATTTTGAAGGATTATCAGTATGTAAATCGCACAATGATTAAAGAATTATTAGTGCATAAATCGGACGATAGACGAAGAATTATCAGTGCGTGAATCAAACTATAATTGGAGAATTGTCACTGTGTAAATTGGACGATAATTGAATGATTTTGAAAGATTATCAGTACGTAAACCAGAAGATGATCGAAGGACCATTAATGCTTAAATTGGATAGCGATTGAAGAATTATCGATTGGATGACAGATCGCTAGACCAGCAGCAAAGGTCCATTATTCTGACGATAAGTAGGAAGAATTAATTAGTCTCGCTAGACAAACAGTAAAGGTCTGCTAATCCGATAAAAGGATAAAGTCATCTACTTTAAAATGAAAGAAAGCAAGGCGTCAGGCCTTCAAAACCAACAGTAGTCAAGCTTCAGACACTTCAACAAGCACGGATAGGTGCTAGTACTTTAAGACGTCATATTTGCATAGGATTTCATAAGTGTTTGAGAGTGAGTTTTTAGAATTAATATACTTAATTATATGATTTATGCCACTATTTCTTCTATTATACTTGGCTTTGCTTGTTTAAGAAGCGTTTGCAGATTTTGGTCATGCAAACCCAATGCATGTTTGGTAGAAGAAAGATTTTGACGCACTATACATCACAAACAATAGCAAAAGAGGCCTGCACCCAACACGAACAAACTGTGACTAGAACCATAGTCTTGGAGGATCCAGGAGAACCAACTGGAGGAAAAAAGAGTGGCCAACTGGACCAACATCCGCCATGGTCTAGCCAAGGTAGGGGCTGCAATCTGTGGTGGGCCCTCTTCCTCGAGTCAATTGTTTTCTTCGGGACTTTTCTTATTCCAAGCGTTTTAGGACATTTGCAACCTTCATTTCCATAATAAAAGATAGTTTTGACTGCTTCCTTGGCATGCCATTCTATTATCTATCATCATCTTCCATCAAACAAAAAAAAAAATACTATAAGAAGATAGTTGAAGAAGAAGAGAAAGGAGCAAACATCAAGCAACCATTTGAAGGCTTTGGAGTGGATTGAAATATCGTCGTCCAGGCCACGTGAAAAAGCTTTTCTTTTCTTCTCACTTCATTTAACTTCTCTTTAGCTTAGATTAAGACCTTAAAGATTTTTTCTTTGTTAATTTTAATAATAACTAACTCGATTTCTTAATCTAGGGGTTGTAAAACCGAACCGATGTTGTTTATTTTGCTAGTTTAATTTTTGTGCATTTTGAATCTTTGCTTTCTTGTTTCAATCTAGTCCTTGAATCTTGATTTCCACCATGAGATTTTTGGCTAACTTCAGGCATTTATATTAGATGTTAGATGTTAGATCGAAGTATTGATAGGTGCAAATCAGCGGTGGAGAAGTTAGACTAGACTTAGCTTAATAATAACTTAAGAATGTTTAATGAATTAGGTGATCTTGAGATAGTTATATTCTTAAACTTTATTCGATTAGGACCTAATGAGAATTACTAATTGATTTGATCAACTTAATTCACTTAATTTTGAAAGAAAGTTGTTGTTTCTGTAACATTATAGACCATTGAAATCCATTAGCATGAAGAAAAGTACTTGTTATCCTAGTAGCTCAACACATCGTTAAATGATGTCCCCCCTAGATTTTTTAGCGATTGAATTTATCCTTAGGTTTTTAACGATTGTTATATAAAATCAAAATCAAGTTTTTGATTCCACTGAGCAAACGTTTAAAGGAAAACTTGGTAATCCAATCTAGTCTCTGAGGGAACAACCATGATCTATATTGTAATACCCGTGCACTTGCAGTAGGGATCATGTTTTTAGCATCGTTGCCAGGGGCCAGATTTGGATATTTAGTTGTCCTTATAGTATTTGACCAAGCAATTTTCTTTTCTTTTCTTCTTGCTTTTCCATTTTACTCTTTTTTGCGTGTTGTGGTTTTATGCAGGTTGCTTCCTTTTTACGAACAAGTGCCCCAGTAATAGAGCACTCTTTAAGTTTGACCCTGAGATCGAGCACACTTTTCATAGACTAAAGAAACAACAAAAGTTGGAAGTAGCGAAAGAAGCGACCAACCCCATAAGAATGGCGAGTGAAGGTAAGTAAAGAAAGGCCATTCAGACTATGTCACTTCAAGAGTTTACGACATCACCCCAAGCATTACCAGGCCACTAGCGATCGCTAATAATTTCGAGCTCAAGCCCGCCCTTATTTCTATGGTGCAACAATGCTAACTCGGTGGCACCCCTATTGTAACGCCCCCAAATTAAACATGTTTCACTGCTTGTGTTTTCCTTAATAAATCCCTTAATTATCATCTAGACAATCCAATGATAGTAGTATTACCGCTGTCCAAAAGGATAAGGCTGGAAACATGAGTGCTATAAATAACACAGTTAAGCATAGCTTCAATCATACACATACACACCTGATCAACCCATATATAATCAACTGTGAGCCAACATAAGGTTTTTACACTATAGTAAAAACAATTCACCATGTAATCTGCATCTCCATTCACTGAAGATTCCATTATAAAACTTGAAAAATATGCATGCACTGTATCAGTGTTGATCTACCCAGATTCTCTTGCTTAACTTATTCTCTTCTGCTGGTTTACTAGCATGAAGACGATTCTCTGAGCATTTGCCTAAAACAAAACATGAAAAGCATTTCGAACTATGAGCTGAAACTCAGTACATGCATTCCTGAATTGTTAAATGATCGTTAAAACACTGATGAGGCCCGCTTTGCAATTCATTTAAGGTCAAAACAGGGAATGAGATAAATATAAAACTGCATTTCTAATTATTATCTGATAGTAAACCCCTTGATACTGTTACGATCTATGGATAGGCGTACACCTGCCAAGCCGATCGGGGACCCGATTTGAAGCCGCATGGGTAACTAAAAGGCAAATGCCCTGTAGAGGATAACTGACGGAGTCATTAATTAACTGATAAATCACTGTTAAACTGATTTATTGATGTACTTACCAAACGATGATAACGTTGATAAATACACTCTGATTTCTAAAGCTACAGGCAATGAATGTATTTGAAGTCTTTAAAATGATATTTCATGTGATAATACGTATGCACAAAGGAAAATGATATACTAGGCCCCAATTCTGCTAAAGAAATGTAATTATAAGTAAATGCAGTTAGTAAACAATATTCACACCCATAATTTGTAATTTAAATGAAAATTGATTAATCAAAAAGACTTCTACAATCCTAATAATCCAATATCAGACAAGTTAAACCAAAATAATATGATTTTAATTCAATATAATGCATATCAGTTAGGATCATTGAACTTAAAATACAATAAATTGAAGCAAAATAGACCAAATGCAAATGATTGAGGTGATAATGAAAAGATTTTAATTGAAATAAACGAAATATGGGTTTTTGATGTTTCTGAAATAGATAATGGAAGATGTAATGCTTCTGAAATGGATAACAGAAGGCCTAATGTCAGGAGAGGTGTTGTGAGGTTCATAAAAGCTCAAATAACACTAGCTTGGTTCGATGGACGCTGATTTTGAGTCATTACTTTACTCACTTCCCAAATTTCGTTTTGATGCTCATTTAATTTGGTTTTCAACCCAAGTAAGCTTCTATACATAATCACACTTGTTGAACTCACTACACTTTGTAATTTCCTTGCAATAACCATAATTATATAGAAACTTCTGAAAATATTTCCAAGTGTTACGATTTCTGTATTCACTCATGTTACCATTTAATGGTCTGCATTAGAAAATCCATATCTTTCACTCCCAAGCTCCAAATAAGATGTAAAACCCCAATATGAAAAGCTCATAATGTCCACTAAAACTTTTATTATGGACACAAAGCATGATTCACATAGTAAGGTCCCTCAAAATAGGGTAGAACATAGATGTGCACAATTTTAGTTTAGTCTACGTAATCGTAGCAAAACGACCATAACTTTTTCCATAGAACGCGGATTAAAGCGATTCAAAAAGCATGTGAAAGCTAACTCATTGAACTATCCACACACCAAAAATACAAGTTTTTAATGAGCCAATCAATGCCAGTTTTTTTCGTAAAGTCCACTGTTCAAAACTGCTCCCAGTTTCGATGTATTCTGTGTAGTTTTTAGTAAAGTGGCCATAACTTTGTCTATATAACTCGAAATTAAGTAATTCTAGAGCCCATTGAAATTTAACTCATTGAGGTATCCTCACACAAAAAATCATAATTTTTCCATGTTCCACGGAATACCAGTTTATTCATAAGCAGACCCCTATTTTGCGTCTGTTTCCCAGCCCTAAATCACCTAGTTTCATCTTTTCTTCATTTAACTACCTACTAAAGTCACTCTTTAATTCATCTAAAACCACAGTAACATTAACATTATAATTTATAATGATAAGGATAGCAAAATCAAAAACAAAATAATCCAAATCCATCACTTCAAACTTAAACTAGCATGATAAAGAAGTAACCTTAACCCTAGCATAATCTAACTTCAACTCCACCATGATCCATCACCAAGATAACTCTTAATTCAATCAAAACAACATGATCCATCATTAAAACAACCAAAACAAGAAGCAAAAACCATAAATCCAAAGAACAAGATTAAAGCTACTTACTTTGAACTTGAAAAAAAGTGGTGATGGAGATGATGTTTAGTGATTTTGAGGATGGAAGATGGTAGCCAATGGAGGGAGGTAGTTGGGGGTTGCAATCCTCACCAGAGGCTAGATAGAAAGTGGCCGGAAAACACCACAATAGGGGCTGGGGGGCCTGCTAGCCTTAGGTGGAGAGAAGGAGGAGAGAAGAAGAGAGAGAAAGTGACTTGAATATTTGCTTGGTGGAAAATGAAGTAACAAAAAACTTGGTTAATATTTAAAGTGCTAAAAGCTACTTTTTACTAAGTATAAATTCAGTCTAATTAAGGGTAATTAGGTAAACAAATGTACCCAAGTCTCGTTAAGTCGAAATCGGCCTTAAATAGGCTCGTGTTCGGAAAAGAGTTGAAACCGGGTGTGTTTGCATTTTTTTTTTTTGGTTTTTTTTTTCCGAAGCGCGAGATTAAATGCTTGTGGTTTCATGAAAAATAATTTAATTACTTAAATCATAATTATCAAGGCTTACTATCAATTTTCCCGAAAATTTTCGGTAAATGAAACTCGAATTGCAGAGTGGAGCCCCAAATGAATTTTCCCAATTGGGATGATTGAATGAGATAAATAAATGTGAAAAATTAATAACATGACATAATTAAATAAATAAACATGATTTTGGGTCAGGCTATTGCAAGCTTCCCCCCTTAAAGGGTTCCGTCCTCGAAATTTATGAACTTTGTTAACACATGCATGGTTATCTCAACTAGATATGGGTACTCGGCTTTCACTTCTTCGTCAGATTCTCAAGTAGCTTCTGAAAAGGTAGACTTTGCCCAAAGTAATTTGGTTAGAGATATCTGCTTGATACTTAACTACTGAACCTTGTGATTTAATATCTGGACTGGGTGCTCTTGAAGCACAAGACCCGCAATGACTGCATTGGGTTTGCTTATGACAGCGTGATTAGGATATGAAATGTACTGCATGAGTTGTGAGGCAAGGAACACGTCATGTACGTGTTTGAGCTATATAGGCAGACCTTGTAGACAAGCTATGTAATTCAACCTTTCAACAAACTGACATGGTCTAAAAGATCTAGACCGCAATTTAGTTTGCAATTCAACCTCCTTACACCCTTAATTGATGAAACTTTCTAAAGAACCTTGCTATATACATGAAAGTCCAGGAATCTCCTTCTTTTATCAAAATAGCATTTCTATCGCTTTTAATAGGATATTTTCAGGAATCTTCTAACATGTGTCACCTTATTAAATGCTGGAGAAGATCTTCATGACCCATAAGATGATTGTTGTCAATGTCTGCCGTCATTTTGTCCTGATGTTTAATGAAGGATTATTTGCCAGTGCTATCACAAAGTTGACTGCTGGGAGTTCCATACTTTGCTCAAATGCAAATATTGGCCGTAGGGCGTGAAGTACTAAAGGCTCCAACTTAGAAGAGTTGATCCATTGATACTTTCAGATGCTTACCCATCTGTTTCAGGATGATAAGAACTGCAAGAGTTCAATCTAGTTCTAAAGACTCTTTAAAGTGCTTATCATAACAGGCTTGAAATATCTGATCTCGATCATGCACTTGATCTGAGGGAATCCTATGATAAAGTCCTTTCTCAAGGTTTTGCTTTATTCTTTGGAGCTCAGAATCATCATCCTGATTCACTTTAATTTCCTCCATTAGGGAGGACTGTAAGGTAAGTGCCGCCATTTGAATATTCGCCTTCCTGTACGATACTAATTGAATGTCCAAGTCCTCAAGTTCTCTCAAGAGATTCAGTTGAGTAGTTACTATAGTGTTCAAGGTATATTGTGCCTTCCCATTAAGGGCATCTGCCACAATATTTCTCTTTCTTGATTGACATTGGATCTGCCACAACTGATGTTTTATGTAGACTGAGTTTCTTTTGAGAGAAGATGTACTTCAAGCTTTGATGATCAGTATTGATTTTACATGGTACTCTATACAAGTAATGTCTCCAAATTTTCACTGCAAAAACTACAGTTGCTAAGTCCATATTATGGGTAGGTAATCCTTCTCATAAGGCTTGAGTTGTTCGGAGGCATAAGCTACCAGTTTAACTTCTTGCTAACTTTATAACTTTCTTCAACAAATTGATCAGGGAGGATAGTATTTGTCAAATCCTTCCTGAACTCGATGATTCCCTACTAAACTCAGACGGTTTCTAACCTCAGTGCATTGGTGGGTCTTGAGCACTTTGTAACTGCTTTCACCCTTTTGCAGTTCAATCTTAATCTCTTCCTTTGAAACCATATGCTCCTTAAATATCATTGCCTCTAACCAATGCTCACGCTTCTTGTATTTGCTATATAATTGATGTTCCTTCAAGGTCTACAGCACCATCCTCAAATGAACCGTATGCTCATCTCTGTCCTTGGAGTACTTCAAGATATCTTTTATAAACACCATCACAACTTGTCTATATATGGTCTGAAACACTCTTCATAAGATCCGTAAAGGCCGTGAGGCCATTGATTAAGCCAAAAGGCATCACAGTGAATTCATAGTGACCCAAACATAGTCCTTAGTGTGGTTTTGGGAATGTCTTCAGGTATAATCCTAAGTTAATGGTACCCTGACCTCAAATCAATCTTAGAAAAGACTCCTACTCATTGTAGTTGATCAAATAAGTCATCTATTTGGGGTGATGGGTATGTGTTTTTGATGATGATCTTGTTCAGCTCTCTGTAATCAATACATAACCTCCAGGTTCCATTCTTCTTCTTTATAAATAGAATTGCGGCACCCCATGGTGACACGCGTGATATGATAAATCCCTTCTGTAATGACTTCTCTAACTGAATCTTTAGTTCTTTAAGCTCAATTAGGGCCATATGATACGGGGTTTTGGAGATAGGTTGAGCATCATGGATTAATTCAATCTCAACATCAATTTCTCTTTGCGGAGCAGTCTCGATAACTTTTCAGAAAAACATCTCTAAATTCACAAGCTATAAGGATATCTTCTGCTTTTTCTTCCTTCAATTGAATCTTGCTAGCATAACACCAATACATAATATATCCTTGTCATAAGAGCTCATTGGTTTTCATAACAGAATTTAAAGGACAAGGTTTTTCCTCTCTTTAACCATGAAACATATTTGTCTCCCTTGTTCATCTCTTGAAATAACCTTAGGGTCATCACAACCTATCTTGACCCTATAAGTACACAACCAGATCATTTCCAAGATAATATCAAAGTCTGACAAGTCAAATTGAATTAGAACTTCAGAGGAAACTATCTCACCAATAGTAATTGAAACAAATTTATGAGATGTAGAACACTCAATTCTAGAGTTATTAGATAACTTGATTCCATAATTGATTTCCGCCTTCTTATTCTCAAGGTTCACTTGCAAGGCAGATCGTGTAAATATAAATGAATGAGTGGCAACTGAATCAATCAATAGACAAAATGGCTTTGAAATTAAAAGAGAGCTTCAGTAACTACCGCACCAGAGGTGGCAGCTTCCTTCTTACTCGACACATAAGCCTTTCTTATAGCTGCAAGCCTTGAAAGTGAGAGCCCTTCTCTACAGCATTCAGTTTTCGAGAACAGGCAGCGATGAGGTGCTCTGGGCTACCGCACCATATACATTTGTTAATTCCCACTTAGTAATCCGGAGTGTTGTGGTTAATTCTTCTACAAATCTGCTAGAAGTGAAGTCAAGCCCTAAGAGCATATTCTTAACAATGGTCCACCAAATATCGGTTTCACTAGTTAGATAAAATGTTCCAATGTTCACCCTTTTATCACCTGGAATCTCTATTACAGTGAAAACTT